>CAIGQV010019081.1:12110088-12114959 GCA_903798115.1 Danio jaintianensis | reverse complement strand
ACACACACACACACACACACACACACACACACACACACACACACACACACAGACACAAACACACACACACTATCTCATACACATACACACACACACACATATTCTCTCTCACACACACACCAACACACATGCGCATGCATGCACACACACATACAAACACACACACACATTCTCTCTCTCTCTCACACATACACACATGCACACACAAATACACTCTCTCTTACACACCCACACACACAAACACACACAAACACATGGCATTTTTCTCTACTGTATCCTCCTCACACGCTCCGTCACTGATTGAGGTTTGTGTAGCTGCTTTTAGCCTTTGCAAAACATGAATACATGCATCAGCACACACACACACACACACACACACACACACATGCAAGTGCTTGAAAGTCGACTCATGTCCATAGCAGAGTTTTACCCCCTGAGGCGATTTGAATCTATTGACGCACTAAGCGCTAATGAAAAAAAAATATGTAAAAAAAATAAAGCAAGAGAGGACAGCAAGAGGACTGAGTCCAAGAGGGAAGGAAACAGAGAAGCGTAGACACACAACAAAATATAGAGCGAAAACCGGGAGCACAAGGTCTCGTTCTAGTTTCGTCAGCAGTGATTCCTGATGCAAGCGCCTTTAAGACACAACGCAAGCCTGGAGCTACTTTTGATGAAGTAAGATAGCCATCAAATGACTGCCGTTCCATTTCCCTCCCAGCCACTGGGAGAAACAAGCATTGTTGGGCAAATCCACCTCTGCTTCCTTTTTTTCACATCCCAATCCAAAAGTCTGGGACACCAGAACAAAGCAATGGCAGCACCGAGTCCAAAGGTCACAGCCTTCCAATGCCAGTTCAACAATTTGGCATGGGTTTGCTTATCTGTTCTGTATCTGCACCAGGCCCTGCATGGCATCGCAAAACTCAGGGCACACATTTCCATAGTCCCAGCTGCACTTCTGAGCGCGTGCGAAGTGATCGGTCTTGCCTAGTTGGGTGCAAAAGATCAAAAGACCAAGGTCAGGATATTGCCTTTCACTCTTTACAGCGATGCACAACTGCCAGCATACAGAGGGCATTGACAAGACATACTAATATTGATTACTGTATAAGCAATTCCATGCAAATGTCAACCTAAAAATTTAGTTGTCACCAAAATAGCGAAAGCCTTGCTAAGTTTTTTGTATAGGCTTGTATTTTACAGTACTTTAAAAATACTCAAAAATGTCTCTGTCAAAGTTTTCAAACAATTATATTTGGTTAACCAAAGTCACACAAGTGGAAATTTCACATCGATAACAGAGTGGTGTCACATCCTAAAGCATTTTCCTCATAAATGCCAGCAGACACATAACGTCATAAGACATAATATTAGGTTAGATTATGGTTGTCAGTGTCTAAGGACAATGGTATTTTGATGTCCAATAACGACGTGAAATTACGTTGATATTTTGTTGATTTTAGGTTGTGTTGGAAAGTGACCAAAATTCAATGTCGAGTCAACATCTTAAACCAACATCATATTGACGTCAAATACTTACTTACTTACTGCCAGGGTCATTTATATCTATATATAATATCTATATATATATATAAGTTGATATTTAGCTGCACCATATTGCTGTTTCGTAACATCTAGTTTTATGAGGTGGGTTGTTAGTCCAACGCTCAACCCCCAACCTGGAGGACCAGGACATACACACATACGCTACGGACAATTTAGCTTTATTGACGTCAAATACTGAAATTTATTTGTCAGGTATGGCAACCAAAGTCCAATGTCTGATAGACGTCATAGTGGTAACATCCACACAACGTTAAGCTGTAACATTATTAGACGTTGATATTTTGTTGTTTTTAGGTTGCGTTGGAAAGTGACCAAAATGCAACGTTGGACATTGATGTCGGCCTGATGCTTGGTTCTGACGTCAACCCGATTTTCATTTCCAAACCAAATGCAATGTCCCACGACGTTGGGGTACAACGTCAATCTGACGTCATGTTGATGTCCTGTGCCTGCTGGGTTAACTCGTAAAATTTTTGGTCAAATCCATAACGCATGTTTATTTTCCTCATTTAAAATATAAAAGATGTTTACAGATTGATCTTTTTCTGATCCCATAACTCTGTGGTTAGTTGTTTTGGAAAATATAAACAGATATTTCAAAATAATGTTAACATATACCTACTAGGTGAATTTCTGTTTTGAGATTTTACTTCAAATGTCACATCCATAACGCTGGAATTGCTCCTATGTTATACTGAATGCATTAAAGTCAGCATTAAATTTATGGACGTAATGGTGATGTTTTATTCCCTATTGTGATGTAAGTGTAAACAAAGGAGCCTTTAGTACCAACATCACAGTAATAACCATTGGTTGCTGAATAACTAATCAGAACGCTCATTCATTCATTCATTCATTCATTTATTTTCCTTCGGCTTAGTCTCTATTTTAGAGGTCACCACAGCGGAATGAACCGGCAACTATTCCAGCATATGTTTTACACAGCCGATGCCCTTCCAGCCACAACCCCGTACTGGGAACAATCAAAGCGCTCTCTTCAACCAATGCCGGTTCTACATGCTGAATCGGGCCAACTCAATCAAACGTTAACCAAACGAGAGTCAACGTGTGGGACACACCAGACCAAATAGCAAGACAGACACTGACCCAACGCATGACCTGAAGAAACCCAACGGCCGACCGTTGGATTGGTGTGTCCTGGTCCTTAGAATTCTTTTAGACACACACACACACGCACACACACACACACACACACACACACACGCGCACGCACAAAAATGCTTCTTGGATGCATTACTTTCTATGTAGATTGTGGCATGAAGAATGGACATGTACCATTTTGATGAACAATGCAAGCTATTCAAAAATATTTGAATTAAAAATCGTCTTTAATGCTCAACCGATGAAAACAACAACAACAACACCTACATCTCGGAAGGTTTGAGGGTAAATTAACAGCTCATTTCTTCAAAGGCATTCTTTCACACTGACATTAATATTTCTTGTTCAAATAAATTATGAATAACAGCTACGCTACTTCTCTTTCCTTTGCTCTCTATTTCCACCTTGGGTTGGCCATCCCTAGGCCTCTAAAGATCTGATCCAAGACCTGTGAAGAGATGATATCAACATATACGAGGACTTTGAGGAGGTGTTCATTTATCCATCCTAAACAACATTTATAATGCCTCTTGGTTGCTGACATCATCTTCGGCAGGTGAAAACTCTAATGGCGGACGACTGCTTCTCACTCAGGGCTGTCTATGCTAATGAGGGAGAGATGGTCACTAATGGGCGGGGATTTCCATCTCTGATGACCCGTAGAAAGGGAAAATATCAATCAGAGTGTTTCTTACAGTGTGATCATAAAAAATATAATTAATCAATTTCTACCATTAGAGGCTGGTTATATTCACACACTGCTGCCCCACAATTGTGCTTAAACCTCTCATAAAAGTGATTTTTGCACGATAGGTCCCCTTTAAGTCACTCAAAGCATTATATCTCACAAAACCACTGTCTGTCAGTGAGAAAAACACACCGATATCAAAGTCAAGCTGGCATTCGTTACTACAGATGCGGCAGAAGGACTGGTCTCATTACATCTTTTAATCTCAGTATCAAGTTGCTTCTTTTGACATGCCAACTCGGAAAACTACCTAACGACGCGCTCGTCTATCACCGCGCTGATCTTATGTTTTATTACAGAGCAGCGCAGTCAGACACAGACCCTCATAACACTGCTCTCGGTGTATCAAAAGAATAAAATAACATAGCTGGGATTTTTGTTTTCTTATTCAGGAGCCCAGCTTCATTTGCACAACAGAGGCGGCCATGCTGGAACTGGCATTGATTTCTTTTGATTTATCTATACGGGGCATTACTTGGAGTCTGTGTTCATCGAGCCCTGCATACGCTCACCTACTGTTAGCCAAGGAAGGGCTGTGATCCCTAATGAAACACAAGCAAAAAAAGCAGGTCCTCCCCAAACGCTCATTTAGGGATTGGCAGGCTCGATAACATCAAGCCCCATTCCTCGTTTGTTAAAAGAGTTTCTCCCGCAACATCGAGTTTGCTTCATTCCTTTGACTACAGAGCCGAGAGCAGGTGTACAATCAGTCTCCAAGGCAGGACTCGCTGTCGGTGGAAGAAGGTCAAACAAAACGCACGCGCAATTAGATCCGATCTATAGTGTTTACTCTAGGAGGCGATGCATATGTTATCACAGCAGAATCGCACCTGAAGCAAAACTCTGGACGCAACTAGAGACATTAGTGAGAATTACTAGCCTGGGGTATTGTTTTTTTAGCAGTCACATATCTGAGAATTTAAGTGCATCAAATCTGACAAACTAAAAATGCTGTTCAACAGAGAAAATATTATTTTTAACACATTTTAAAACATAATAGTCATATTAACTCATTTTTAGTAACTTTCTTTTGTCTTTTTTCCAAGATATGGTGTAAAAAAAAGCAGTTAATTAACACTTTCCATATTTTGTGATTCACAAGTGTTTATTTACAGTTGTGAATTGCATTATGGGATGTTGATCTCTGCTCTGTTGACTTTTGAAGTTGAAAATTCATCTCTACAGTTTAACAAAGTGACTTTTATTGACATTTTAGTAGTTTGAAATAATATAAGAAATAATATAGAGAGAAGTAAGTCTGTAAAATAACAGAAAATGTACTGGCAGCTTTTTACAAGGTTTTTGTAGCGTAATATACAACACCAACCCAGACAATATATCACTTTAAACTATTAAAATGTTAATAAAAGTCTCCTTTTCCAACTTTTCAAGGTTAAAAGTTGTTTAAAAAAAAAAGCTTAATGTCACATAA
>CAIGQV010019081.1:12070088-12105088 GCA_903798115.1 Danio jaintianensis | reverse complement strand
GGACTAAGCCGAAAAGAAAATGAATGAATGAATGAATGAATGAATGAATGAATGAATGAATGAATGAATGGATTAAATAATAATAATAATAATAATAATAATAATAATAATAATACAACAAGAAAATGTTACCCTTTTTATAATTGGAAAATTAAATTAAATATATATTTTTAAGAAGATAATAATTTTATTTTGCATGCTAATGTTAATTTTTACTTTTTATTTATGGGGGTTTTCATTTTTAGATAAGATGCAATAAGTTTCCATGTCAGAAATGGCATGGCTAAATATGGCTAAACATCAAAACAAAACAAAACAAAACAAAACTCTAATAAAAAACAACCAAAAAAATAATCAAAACAAAACAAAAAAACACACTAAAACAAAACAAAACTAATAAAAACAAACAAAAAAAAATTAAACAAAACAAAATTACTATTAAAACACTAAACACAAAACATAATTTATTTTAGGTCTGTTTTCCCGAAAACGTTGCCATTCATTGTTTTTCAAAAACTGTATGAGTAACTGCTGGCTTGCTGACCATTAAAAATTCCCAAAGAGTCCCAAAGTCATCCTTTTGTTTTGAAAGGCACATTTGTATGTCTTTCCCTTAAAACTGTTAAGTCGGTGACACTGTTGTGATGCAATAAAGCCAATAAAATGCTTCAAATTTCAATAGTAGTTGTATAATTAACACGAGAAATAAGACACACTCTAAACATTTAATCAATTATACACAACAGTAAACTTTTACCACAGCATACCTCCTGATTTAGAACAACTTAGTCTGACGCCTCAGGTTTTAATGACGAGATAATGAGCTTATGAGTAGGAGAATTAATGAAGGTTATATGAAACACCTCAATACAATAGCAATTAATCACGCTCCTTCTATCGGCCTCTCCATGAGATAATCACAGCAGAATAATGTGTACTTAAGCATGACCTGCAGACACAACACTAAACTTTCTGTGGTATCAAAAAAAATAATAACATTAATAAAGATTCAATATGTTATCTAAACGTACAATATTTATGAAACCTCTAACATATTTAGATTTGATGGCGGCACAGTGGCTCAGTGGTTAGCACTGTCGCCTCACAGCAAGAAGGTCGCTGGTTTGAGCCTGGAGTTTGCATGTTCTCCCTGTGTTGGCGTGGGTTTCTGTATAAATTGTATATACTGTATAAATGATTAGCCTTCCTGCAAAATGTTTTATTCTTTTTCAAATATTTCCCAAGCAAGTGTTTAAGTGTTAAGAAATGTTGTTTTCTTCTGGAAAATGTTTTGTTTCTTTTAGTTTGGCTGGAATAAAAGCAGCTTTAAAAAAAAAAAAAAATAATTTAAATTCATTTTTTTAAATACAAAATAAGTTGGTTATTAGTCACAAGTCATTAAAACTATTATGTTTAAAATATGTTCTTTAAAAAAATATATATATCTCCATTAAACAGCACTTTAAAATCATCAAAATGATGTTATTAATTTAGTTGGTTGTTATTGGGGAATAAAATACTTTTGAATGTTATACTTGACCAATCAGGATCAACTATTCCAGATAGCCATGTAAATAGTATAAATAAATTAATAAATAAATTAATTAAAATTTGTATTAAATGAATGTATAAATAAATACATAAATAAATAAATAACAATTTGTTTTAAATTAATGTATAAATAAATAAATAAATGTACAACCAACAAACTATTTAATTAATTTATAAATTTATTAATTAATCAATGAACATTTGTATTAAATGAATGTATCAATAAATTAATAATTGAAATAAATAAATAAATAAATAAATAATTAAAATGAATGTACAACAAACAAACAAATAAATAATTAAATAAAATGAATATACAACCAACCAACAATCAAACAAATGAATAAATAAATAAATAAATAAATAAATAAAATGAATGTACAACAAACAAACAAATAATTAAATAAATAAATAAAATGAATATACAACCAACCAACAATCAAACAATCAAACAAACGAATAAATAAATAAATAAATAAATAATTGACAATTAGTATTAAATTAATGTATAAATAAATAAATAAATAAATAAAATGAATGTACAACCAACAAACTAATTAATAAATTTATGAACATTTGTATTAAATGAATGTATCAATAAATAAATAATTGAAATAAATAAATAAATGTACAACCAACAAACAAACAAATAAATAAATGAATAAATAATTAAAACGAATGTACAACAAACAAACAAATAATTAAATAAATATTCAACCAACCAACAATCAAACAAAGGAAAAAAAATATATATATATTATATATATATATAATAATAATAAATAAATAAATAAATGAATGAAACTAGAGTACTGGTGCTGAAAATCAGCTTTGACATCACAGAATTAAACTGCATTTTTAATATAAAAGTTATTTGAAATTGTAATAACTTTAATATAGCAATTTCACTGATTTTAACTGCATATGTGATCAAACAAATGCAGCCCTTTTAAGCATCAGAGACTTTCAAAAACCCTTTCACCTCAAGCTTTTGAATAAAGTGCACTGAATGCCACTTAAAACACCAGAAACAATGAGCTCTGTATGTGTTATTTAAAGCCTTCAAACATTAGTCTGGAGCCAATCCGTATATCATCAAACACATATCATAATTATCCATGTTTCTGACTGCAGTATGGGAGGAGGGTTGATAATCTCCTTACATTGCAGCCTGTGACCTCTGGGTCCCACAATTCAACTCTCTGTGGCTTGAAGAAACTGTGTGTGAACTCAGAGGCAGTGGCTTTGTGCTTTGTTGTTGACCCAATTAGTGTGGTTTAGCCTTTTACTTTTTCACTCTTTGAAACATACACACACATGGGAACTTCAGTCCTTTGTTGGTACACCATAATTTGATATGCAGTCTCAAAAGAAGACAAGAATTTATAGCTGAGAACGGAAGTCTGGAAAACAGTTTTTACTGAACCCTATTTGAACGCTGAATTAAAGTGTGTGTCTTTTTTATTATTATTATTTCTTTTTTATCACTTACAGTTACTGTATATGGGCTGTTCCAGAGGACCTTGACTTGTCTTTCTATTTGCATGAGATACAGAACTTTCTACAATTATTTCATTCCAAAAGGCTGTAAATCATATTCACATCTGACAGCTTGATGAGTTATGAGAGTCATCCATGAATAATGCATGGGTTAACTTATGCATACATTACCAGCAAACATTGACAGAGTCAACAATGAACATGGATTACTGAAGAAATGAAATGCTGACCACTCTCTACACGTTGGGCATAGTTCTCCTGACTGTATTATCAATAGCAATGTAACTTTATACCAGAAGTTCTGTAAATGAGATAATAGTGCTGGTCCTCAATATATAGCTGGTCTTCAATAAGTAAGTAAAAATGATTCGCCCTCCTGTGAATTTTTATGTTTTTATTTTTTAAATATTTCATGTAGATTCATTTTTAAATTTCATTTAAATTCATATTATCATTGAAATATGCGCTCAAATATTAGCGAGAAATTGACGTTTTTAAAATTACAGTACTGATTTGTACCAAACTCGATACATTTGACAACCCTGGTACTTACTATATGGTTAGGATAAGGATAAGGTTCAGGGTTATTTTCATGTAAGTCCATATTTTTTTTATTTAATTTAAATTAATATTTTTTATTTAAATATGCACTCAAATGTTAGCGGGAAATTAATGTTAAAAATTCAGTACCAATTTGTACTGAACTCGATATATTTGGCAACCCTAGTAAGTACATGTAGTTTTCTTATTTCACTGCACTGTTGTTATGAGAACATACAGTAGTCTAAGGCGTTGGGCGGCATTTTGGGGTTTTTATGAACACCCCATTTTGCTTAGGGCCCCCAAAAATCAAGGACCGCCACTAGATAATCTACCATTAACCACACTCTCTTTGACCTATTTAGCAGGCTTTGATCAAATATGTCCGAGCCTTCATCCGCTGTAGGGCCTAACAGAGTTATGTGAATCTTCATTTGATGGTGGAATGGAAGGTCAGAGGCTGTGTGTGTGAATACTGAAGCAGACAGCTCAACTGATGTTCGCGCGCAGTGAAGTGTACGTTTATTTTTTTTGTTCAATTTTAAAATTACAGTTAATTAGAGTGTGCGCTTGTGTTTGGAAATATCGGCGAGCACATCACTTGCCCTGCATCCTCTGTGTCTTCCAGTCATTGATTTAGCAGAGCCCAATTAGTGGGAAGGCCTTTGATAATTCATAACTTGGCAAGAATGGATTTTTCAGTCAGCCGCTTTCCAATGAAGCGCTCACAATATAGCACATCATTACAGAGTATTGAACAGCGTCAAAGTGTTTTTTAAAATTAGTCTTCCGTTCTACTTTAGCAGATTAACGCTTTGTGCTTTACTAAAATGTAACTCCTTTGACACACATGTTTTGCAACTGGCAAAACTTTAAATGAACATCTTGGGTTTAACACAAGTTAAGATGTGTTGACAGGATCTATTGCATTAGTCACTTCAGTCCTTGTTCTCGAAATAAAATAAATCAAGATAATGACAGTGCAAGGGATACATTCAAAATAATAATAATAATTAGGCCTAACAAATAAAATTCATATATTCTGATTGCATATAAACTGTCCATCCATTTGGATCCCATGCTTTTAACATGATTGAACTAATAAACTGTATGTAATTGATGTTTGTTAGTTAAACATAAATTAAACAAATAAGAAGAAGATAACATCAATACATACAATGTGTTTTAAATGCTTCTTATGTATTCATCTATTGTGTGGAATAAATGGAGTCAATTTTGCCCCTGAATATTAAGTAAACCAATCTCATAGATTGTAACTAATTGGATCTGGCTTTTTATACAGCTAGATATATTTATACCATATTTCAACTATAATTAAAGGGTACCTATGATTAAAATCATCTTTTGTAAGCTGTTTGGACAGAACTGTGTGTAGGTATAGTGTGTCCACAGTCATATTGGAGTGATAGAAAGACAATAAGTCTCTTTTTTTTAATTTCCTGATGTTAAATTAGGATCCAAATCCCTCCCATTTTGAGGCCGACCGCAACTTGACGTAGTAGTGCAGTTTCCCCGCCCACCGAATTGATTGACAGCTGCGTATTAACATGTCTCCATAGTAACGCGTATAATCATATCAACAAGACAGGACGTGCGCAAAGCAACCGGGAATAAAAGATCTGTTCAGTTCGCTGTGATCATCAATCATCATCAAATGTGATCAAGAGTGAGTTTTACAAGTTGAACACGTGTTTAAAACAGTGCATGTTTGTAATGAATTACAGCGATTTACTTCAGCTTTACTTCATCACCACAGCTGCATGTCAGTACAATTATAAAAGAAGACGCTTCAATCCCGGGTTGTGGACGTTAAATCAGCTTTATTTTGTACATTAACATAACGGATATCCATACAGCAGTGGATATTAATGTGTATCCTGTCACATTTGCCGTGCAAAAACAAACGCGCGCCCTGTCTGTGTGTGTGTGTGTGTCCGCTGTGTGTGTGTGTGCGTGAACTTTATAATGAAATTGTGTGTGCATCATCGTTGCAACTCCACAACAAATACATCAAATAATCATTGAGAAAGTTCTTACGGTAATATTTCACAAACGTTACGCGAGATCTGCTTCCTTCATGTCTGTCTGTTATCTGAGGCAGCCGAGGGCGGAGATTGAGGCACACTGACAGGCACGTGGGAACGGTGGGCGGGGAGGACTAGGCACTAGACATTAAAGGCACAGTCCACTGTTACGTTCCCTGAACGTATTTGTGAGTTGTGTTTTTCTCATTCATTTTCTCTCCTACCCGCAGTTTCACATGTGTTCCCTCCCCCTTCAGTGTCTATCCGCCCCGGTTGTCTGTTGTCCAATCAGAACTCCTCTGCATCCGGATTGGTCACTCACTTGCTCCTGGTCCACCAATCCGCATCCCTTACCCACAGTTCAAGTACCCGGAAGTTCTGTCGTTCGGCAGTCAGTTCATTGCTGGCTCTCACACAGTCAGTTTGTTGCTGACTCGCGCTGTATACAAGGGTTTTTTTGTTAGTGTCTTTTGACTGATTAAGAGATTGTTGAAGCTTGTTGTAGGGTTAGTCAGTTGTCCCCGCACTGACTAACCATTAAATGAGTTTGTGTTTTCTGCTAACCTCAATGTTTGTGCTTGTATTAGTTTCTCCGTGAGTGCTTAACCTGTGATGTGTGTCCTTTGTGAAAGACTGGTAGGTAAGTACGTCACGTGACATACATTGTGTAACACGTAGGGTTTTGATATATGTTTATATACACTAGGTAAGAGGGTGTGTGCCAACCTATGTATTTATGTCTAAGTGGAAAGCAAAACAGCTACAAGATGCTCAGAGCTAAAAATTACAAACTTCTGAAAGGTCTAATAAATAATCTGATGTGTGTTTTGAGCTGAAACTTTACAGACACATTCTGGAGACACAAAAGACTTATCTTAAATCTGGAAAAAGGGGTAAACTAGGTGCCCTTTAAATTTAATAGTATCCGATTTTAACAGATTTAAATTGATTTGAAGGAATCTGACAACATACATTAAAAAAACTGACAAATTAAATAAAATCAAAAGGTTACAAACAGTAAATGGTAAAATTCAAAATTCAAGTGATTCATTTGAGTTGTATATATAATATATATATATATATATATATATATATATAGAGAGAGAGAGAGAGAGAGAGAGAGAGAGAGTATATATATGTCTTGAATGTAACATCTAAGACACGTTAAATTTATGAGAAAATACAATTTCTTACTTAGATTTTTTTGTCTTGTTTCTAGTCCAAATATCTACAAAAAAAATCTTAAATCAAGAAGCAATTATTAACATACAGAGTAACTATTACTACAGCGGGGAAAATAAGTATTGTACACATCACCATTTTTCTCAGAAAACATATTTCTAAAGGTGCCATTGATTTGAAATTTTCCCCGGATGTTGGTAACAACCAAAGAAATCCAGCTATGCAAAGAAAAAAAAAACTAATTAGTTAACAAATTAAGTTATGTGTAATAAAAGGAAATGATGCAGGGAAAAAGTATTGAACACATGAAGAAAGGGTGGTGTAGAAAGGCAGTAAAAGCCCAGACAGCAGCTGAAATCTCTCAGTAGTTCTTCAGCAATCATCTGCCCTTCATCATTTTAAATTAATATTAGCTGCTTCAGTCCAACATCTACACTAGCAGGATGATGAAGATGAAACCAGGGTGGACATTTCAGCAAGACAATGATCCAAAACACAGCCGAGGAAACTCTCAAATGCTTTCAGAGAAAGAAAATCAAGCTGTAGAATGGCCCAGCCAATCACCTGACTTCAATCCAAAATAAAATAAGATTTGATAGACGAGACCCACAAAACCATCAAGACTTTTACACTCTGATGAAGTCTGTGAAAAACTCACACCTGAGCAAAGCATGTGACTTCATTCTCCATATGAGAGGCGTCTTTAAACTGCCAGCACCAAAAAATACTTTTATATGAAGTATTAAATACATTTCAGTAGTTCAGTATTTTCTCCTTGTGTCATTCCATTGTTATTACACAGAACTCATTTTTCAGATTTATAAAAAAAAAATATTTTCATGTGTGTATTGTTTGGGGTTTTACCAAAATTCCATTTCAATTCCATTTCAACAGCTCCTTTAGAGATATTATTCCCAGGAAAAAACATGGCGTGTTCAATACTTACTTTCCCCACTGTATATGCCCGAACAATAAGATATATACATGCTAATTTGAATAGTTTATGAATCATTTACTTACTCATTTTGAATGATCTTAAAAACCAATAAACTACTCTTAAATAATAATTGTAAATAATGCAATTCTTAATTTAGCAATGAAATATTTGTCATTAACAAAGCATGGAAATACAAACAAGTGCATAATATATGTGCATATAAGTCAAGAATACAGCATTTGTAGCTGTACTTATAAAGCACTTACTAATGTCAATCAATGTAGTTAATGTCAGTTAATGTACAGTAATTGACTATTTGCTAATTCTCAACAAATGATTCACAGTGTGCAGTTATTATGAAGTGTTACCATATTACATTACATATAAGCTCACAGAACCCTATTATTTTGCTGTTATGTTCCCACACTAGTTATGCACACACTTCCCCTTAAGACTTAATTTATGCTAAACCCAAAATATACTTTATAAAACTGAGACTGTAGAAAGTGTCCTCTTCAATTTAAGCTTCCTAACTATAGTGTGATTTGTGGTTTCAGTGGCAAGCACTCCGGCACTGTCTTGTATTTTTGCCTGCCTCAGCAGACTGCAGTATGAAGGTACCTAGCTACCTAATGACTATGAAATGAGCTCGGCATATACCTGCGTCTCTGAAGAATCTTCAGTCAATTGAGAGTAGCCTGATCAAGCAGAAAAGAAAGGAAATCTGTAAAAAAGCACCGGCGTGATTTGTATGCGCGCTGAATAAAAGACAAAGGAAGGGTGTCGAGCAGAATCGCAATAGAGCCTGAGACGTTTTCACTTCCAGTGCTTTCAGATTTCACCAACACGAAACACATTCATTTGATAAAAGCTCTATTCCATATTGGGAAACTGCAGTGAATCGGGTAAATGTTTGAGAATGTCAGCACAGGCTCATTGGAAATACGTGCTTCAGCATACATATTGGTGAACCAAATAAAAAACATACTTAAACATACATTTAACTGCAGTTTTTAGGTAAAATGAACACTAGGGGGCAGTGTGACGCCAACAACTTTTGTTCCTTTTCATACAAATGATTTTTACAGGGACATATTATTGATGAATAAAGGATTATTTTTGTGTAGTTCTTCGCACAACACCAAATAAATACAACAAAACAACTTGATGTCTATTATCTGTATCGAAATAAATCTCGAATAGCTCTACACTGTAAAAAATGCTGTGTTCCACTGTGTTGCGTATAATGGAAAGGTTTTTCATTTTTCGTCGGTTTGCTTGTAGTTCACTTTGTAGGGTGTTGTGCTTGTGATACAGAAAGCTTGGGTTCAAGTCCGGTGAAGCACGCTTCAGGAAAACAGAAGAAAGGCTATATGTAAAACTATGCATTTACAATGCACTTTTCTCTTATGCTTGCTTTTGAAAACACTATTGGTTGGTTTTAGTTGGGTCCGAAGTTGAAAAACTTCTTACACGCCAATGGAGGCATTATCCAATCAGATAATTTTATGCCAATATTACTGCAGATGCTAGCCAATCAGGTTTGTGCAGTGTCAAATGTCAAAATGGAGGAATAAATAATGTTTGGTAATCACCCATTGCTTTATGATCAATCTTTATATACATCTTTATACACTACTACTACTACTACTTCTGAGCCTTTTTGTCTTGCAGTCCAAGCTGGATGTGAATGGCTGTCGTCACTATGACGATCATGTCAGTGTGAGCTTCAGACACACCCTATGTCAAGCATTGAAGCTGACGCCCCATGTGGACAGATCGCAAGTAACAGATTTCAGATTCGCAAAAAGGTAGACAGCGCCCTCTAGTGGATTTGTCATCTAAAATGTGCAACGAAACGTAACTGGAGCAACGCATTTTGCTGAGGGTTGTATTGTGTAACCTGGGTTGGAAAATGTCTCAAGAGTTCTCTATGACAACATTAACAGTGCAGAAATCACATCTGCTTTAAATGTAAATAACGTGGATAATTGGACGCTTTAAAAGGGCCAGTATACTAAATGCAATATCGTTCCCACCTAACGTTTTCTCTGTTGTGGTTTTTCACCGGCCATTTGGGATTGTCTGGAGTATTTTGTAAATTAACCCGAGACCTTGGCTGGAGAAGCACAGACCACAGAGAACCGATTTGACCTGCAAATTGTCGAGAAAATGGGAAAAAAAAGTTTTGTAAGACTTCAGCACAAACTCTGAGTGCAAGAGATAGGCCTTGGAGAAAATTAGCCACTGCCGTGACCTTCTTGCATTAGGCAAGTTAAGCTGACACAGGGATGAGGCAGAGGGCATCGCTTACCTCATTTCATTCACAGAGACTTTTTCAAACAATTCAATGGTAGCCAATCAGGTTTGTGCAGTGCCAGAGAATAGCGGTATGTCAAAATGGAGGAAAAGTTTAACATCACAGTTGGTAATCACCCATTGCTTTATGATCAATCTTTATACAACTTTATATACTACTACTACTTCTGAGCCTTTTTGTGTTGCGGTCCAAGCTGGATGTGAATGGCTGTCATCCCTATGACAATCACGTCAGTGTAAGCTTCAGACACACCATGCGCCAAGCGTTGAAGCCGAAGCCCTGTGTGACCAGTGCGAAAGTAACTTATTTTAGATTCACAAAAACATAGACATCGCCCTCTGGTGGATTTGTCATCTGAAACATGGAACAAAATGTAACCGGAGCAACGTATTTTGCTGAGGGTTGTATTTCTAGTGAGCCTGGGTTGGAAAATGTCTCAAGAGTTCTCTATGACAACATTTACAGTGCCGAAATCTCGTCTGTTTTAAACGGAAACAACACGGATAATTGGACGCTTTAAAAGAGCCAGTATACTAAATGCAATATCGTTCCCACCTAATGTCTTCTCTGTTGTGGTTTTTCACCGGCCATTTGGGATTGTCTGAAGTATTTTGTAAATTAACCCGAGACCTTGGCTGGAGAAGCACAGACCACAGAGAACCGATTTGACCTGCAAATTGTCGAGAAAATGGGAAAAAAAGAGTTTTGTAAGACTTCAGCACAAACTCTGAGTGCAACAGAAAGGCCTTGGAGAAAATTAGCCACTGCCGTGACCTTCTTGCATTAGGCAAGTTGAGCTGAGACAGGGATGAGGCAGAGGGCATCGCTTACCTCACTTCATTCCCAGAGACTGGCCTTTTTCACCTTCTGTGCTTCGGGGAAAGTAAAGAGCAGTCTGGAGGCTTTGCACTGTAAATAACTTCCCACACTACAGGATGACAACAGATATAGAAGCGCCTCAGGATGAAATAAATACCCTTGAGTCCTGTAGGACGTTGAGGCAAATTCGCCTTAGTCAGGCACACCATGTAATGAACGGAGAAAAGATACTTACCAAAAGTGTATTACCAAAGTAGCCGGCTTCTCTTTAAAAGGTTTTTCTTCACAAAAACTGTGACCTGATGGGTTCGGAATTACATTTACTTAAAAATGAGCACCCTTAAAGTGAGCCGCGTGTAAGATAAGATACCGAAGTGAAATTCTAATTTAATCTTGTGGTAGTACTTTTTAAAAGCTCACAGACATCCGATCTTTCTTTTTTTTGTTTCAGAGTCTAGATGACCTTTTTACTGTATGAAGTATTATATAAAATCTGCAGACACAATAATAAGACGGCCACTGTTAAGCTGACTTCAGCCCCGCTCACACCAAGGACAGTAACTAATAAAAGTGGTTCTATATATAATAATCATATGTCCACACCACAACTGTAAGACCCTTTTTTGTTTTTTCAATTCTGGTTCCAGAATATTTTTTAACATTACACTTTCCCATACAGATAAAAAAGGTGTTTGTTAAGGTATTATTGTCAGCTTAGAATTAGAAGTTTTCTTTAATGCATTTTGTGCAAAATTTATTCTTATTCATTCATTCATTCATTTACTTTGGCTTAGTCCCTTTATTCATCAGGGGTCGCCACAGCAGAATGAACCGCCAACTCATCCAGGATATGTTTTACACAGCGGATGCCCTTCCAGCTGCAACCAACATGCATACACACTCATTCACACTCATATACTACGGACAATTTAGCTTACCCAATTCACCTATACAGCATGTTTTTGGACTGTGGCGGAACACGGGGAGAACATGTAAACTCCACACAGAAATGCCAACTGACCCAGCCGAGGCTCGAACCAGCGACCTTCTTGCTGTGAGGCGACAGCGCTACCCACTGCGCCACCGCATCGCCCTGAAGGTGTTTGAAAATGCTTAAAAAAAGCTTTAATTTTCTGAGCAAAAACTGCATGTATCTGAATATGCATCCAATTATTATCCTCGGTTACTTTTGTTTCTAAATGTTTTAAAAGCTTTATATTTATTTCTATGTGTCAAACATTTTTAAATTAGGCAGAAAAAATACTTAGCATCCTTTAATGACCAAGTTACAATCTTGTGCCTCAGCAAAAACAGCATTTCTTAGATGTGTCGCAAAACATGACAAACATTTTCAAATTAAGGAATGGCCATAAAAGTCTTTTGAAAGACGGAAATAATGTGACTCATTTTAGTGGAAAAGAAAACAGCAAACTAGGGTGCTCTAGAATCCTTTCCAAATCCTCAGATAAAAGCAGTTTTCAGTCTGTGCAGACATCAGGAGCCTTCAGAAACACAGCAACACTTTTAAACCCTCCAATCCGTCCTCTTTTTTCCAGTCTCTTGTTCACTCTTCCTTTGAAACAGCCGTGGAAATGGTCAGATTCGGGGCCTTTGGTCAAGCTCTCAGGAGACCGGCAAAAGAAAAGAATCTTCCAGCCGCTGCATGTAACATTTCAGAATTTAACCTCCTCAAATGATGGTTCAAGGTGGATTATCGTACATTATTATTAGGAGAAAACTGATTTTCAATTTAAATGTAAATCAGGGCCTCTTTTTTTCAATTATTAAAAGAGTGTGCTACTTATGGCCGAGGAGAGAAAAAAAATGTAATGGGCCACAAACTTTGAGAGGATCCCTTAAAATGAAGAAAAGCCCAAGAGACGGTGGGAAAAAAAAAGTTGAGTTATATACAGTACAGAAGAATGAGCTCGGGTTTCTTTACAGTCTATCATGCTTAAACACAGGTGCTTCCAGCTGCAACCCAGTACTGGGAAACAACCATACACACTCATTCACACACACTCATACACTACGGCCAATTTAGTTAATCCAATTCATCTATAGCGCATGTGTTTGGGCTGTGGGGGAAACCGGAGCACCCGGAGGAAACCCAAGAACATGCAAACTCCACACAGAAATACTATCTGACCCAGCTGGGACTCGAACCAGCGACCTGTCAGGTGCTGTGAGGCGACAGTGCTAACCACTGAGCCACCGTGTCACCCTAAATGAATAACTGACACTTTCATTTGAACGTGCTCACTGTACAAAATTGTTTTATACCAACTTTTTTGAATTATTTTATTATTTTTAATTACCAGCCTTCCTTTAATTACATTCTGTCAACTGCACACAATTCTGCTCCTCTGCCCAGAAGCCTTTGTGACATTGTGTGGAGGAGTTCCTCTGATCGCGGCGGAGGAACATCGCTAATTCATTTCTATTCATATATGAGGTGGTGTTTCCACCACGCTGTGCTTTCTGAGGTCCAGACTCCCTGCTGTAGGCAATCAAAGAGCATCTGAGCAGAGCGAGAGCGCATTCAAACCCATATTCTGCTTCCTCCGGCCGCCGCTGACTGACACTTCAATTAGCTTCCATACGCACTGACGCTAATAATTAGATCCGAACTGATACATGGGCACAATGCAAACTTTTAGAATGTCCTCCCGACTAGCAAAATTTACCACAAGTACAAGAGTTTTACCATCTGCCACTGCCTTTTCTGAAGTGAACTTCGAGACTTCTGTTTGCAATCCATCCAAAAATGATTAGCAACAGACTTAAAGCTGTTCCTATGACTCAGTCGGAAAACACACAATGTCAGTCTTGTTTAAAATAAGTCATACATAGAAGTTTTGTCATTATTAAATTAATTCAATAAACATTTAATGAATCTACCACTGTGAAATGAAGTACATTTAAGTGCAATATTGTGTTACAGCAAAACAGGAAATCAGTATATGTTTTGGAAATTGAGATTTATGCATTATCTGAAATTAACGTTCCATTAATATATACCAGGGCATCCGCTGTGTAAAACATATACTGGATAAGTTGGCGGTTCATTCCGCTGTGGCGACACCTGATGAATAAAGGGACTAAGCCGAAGGAAAATGAATGAATGAGTTATTTCACCATAATAGAATTTCACCTTTAAAAAATACAGTGGAAACCCAAAATAAATTTCTAAATGTTATTGCAAGCTACCATATTTAATTCATTTATAGTGTAAATCAACCAATGTTTTGATGTACTAACATCTATACATTGTACTTTTCCACACAACTACTATAAACACCATCATGGAAACACATTACACTATTGTAATGCAATAAACACTATTTATCAACATCAGATGTACATCACTGATAAGAAAAAAAAAACTATAGTAATGTCAGGAAACAAAACAAAAAAACATAAAAAGTGAAGTGTCATGTAGGGAATAACCAGCCTGATCTCACGAGGAAACGTAACTATTTTACGCTTTGTCAGTTTAGTGGCTAATTCGTACGAATTCATATCACGAGTCGTACGAAAATGAATCATTTTTAAAAGGAGGCGTGGCACCAAACCCCGCCCCTAAACACAACCGTCATTGGAGGATGAGCAAATAGTACTAAATTGTACAAATGAGATCATACAATGTCATACGAATTAACCACTAAATCAAAAAGTTACGAATTGCCGCAGGATAGCATTGGAATACCGGAAAAGTCGGTTTACAGTTATTTACCGTATTCACCTTATTCTTCGCGTACGAGCGGGCGGAGCCATTTGAACCTTTTTGGCTCGAGACTTCCGGTCTCATTCACTTCCATTCATTTTTCGACGTTAAAAACGGCTGGTTCTGCTGCTTGATGTTGCAAACTGATATTTTCTTATTATATCATTCTACTTTGTCTGTATAGTCATGCAAACACTTGTTTGTAGAGCAACTAGTTTTACCGTTTTCTGCCGTTTAGTATTCCTAGTCATTTCTCCCATAGGCGACTGAATCGGAAGTTCTAAAACAATCGCAAAAACGAGCGCACTTCCACATTGAAGAATAAGGTCAATATATTAAGGAAATTGGTGACATGGTGGCTCAGTGCACTGTCGCCTCACAGCAAGAAGGTCGCTGGTTCAGTTGGCATTTCTGTGTGGAGTTTGCATGTTCTCCTCGTGTTGGCGTGGGTTTCCTCCGGGTGCTCCGGTTTCCCCCACAGTCCAAACACGTGCGCTATAGGTGAACTGAATAAACTAAATTGGCCGTAGTGTATGTGTGTGAATGAGTGTGTATGGAGGTTTCCCAGTACTGGGTTGCAGCTGGAAGGGCATCCGCTGTGTAAAACATATGCTGGATAAGTTGGCGGTTCATTCTGCTGTGGTGACCCCTGATGAACAAAGGGGCTAAGCCAAAGGAAAATGAATGAATGAATTAAGGAAACTTACCGTTAACCAAGTTACTCACTGTCATTTTTTTTATAGTCTACTCTCTGTTCACTTGTAGTTAAGCTTACAAAATAAAGGTATATTCCTGATGATTTTTTTTTTTTTGAGCCAAATTAAAGAAAAGTTAAATAAAAACTAAAAATGAGCAATATAAGTGGACTATGGTAAATAAACTCAATCTGAGTGTGCGGTGAGAGTAAACTAAGCTTCACTGTGCTGGTGGCACTTCAAGATCAGCAGATCAGGCTAAAACAATGTGAAACGCTGAAAACAAAAAAACATATTTGTCTGTTATATGTGGCTCTGCAGACAGAGCGAATGAAGAGTTTCCATTGGAGGGCAGAAGGGTCTTTGGGGCCATTAATCAGTCCAGAGACAAAGACACGCGCTGCACCTCGGGTCTGTCTCAGCACCGCGTGGCTCTGACCCAAATAAAGCTCTCATTGATCCAGAAGAGCCCCCTGTAATCCCTCAGGATTACAGTCAGCTGAAAGTAACCGATATATTTGCAAACAGAGAGCCACTTACATTAAGGTCATTTTCTCCAGGAGGAAGGAGAATAAATGGGTGGAGATGACTACTGAGACATTGTGGTAGTGCACTACACACACACACAAACACACACCTAGGTTACTAGGAGGGGACTGTCACTCTATACTGGCCAAGAAAGGATCAGAGTTTCACAAATAACATACACATTTTATTAATCAAAGCTCTTTTTTTCATAATATAACTGAAATTAAGCATTTTTTTTTTACATTTCTTTAAAAACACATGCCAAGTGGGGACCTGATCTACCTAACCAAGAGGGGACCTTCATAGACTGCACAGAGACTGCTGGAACACAGAGCTTTAACTTACAATCTGTCTTGCACACACACGCACACACACACACATGCACATATGTATGTATATATTGTTTACAGGGACACTCCATAGGCATAATGTATTTTATACAGTTAAAACCGCTTATATGGCCCTACACCACCCCTACCCCTAAACGCAACCCTCAAAGGAAACCTGTGACAAAATATTTGAATATCAAAAGACCGCATGAAGTATAATTTTTTATCCATTTTGAATTAGAGGGACACAAGGTGTGACCCTGTAAACCTCATTAATAGAGTAAAATTAAGTCATACCCATATATTTAACTTCCTGTCCCTGTAAACCACAAATACTTGCGCGCACACACACACACACACACGTCTAGGTTACTAAGAGGAAACTGTCGCTCTATACTGGCCAAGAGGGGATCAGAGTTTCACACAAAACATACACTTTTTTTTTTTTTAAGTCTTTTTTTATAATATAACTGATAATAAGCATTATTTATTTTTTTTTATGTTTTTAAAAACACATGCCAAGTGGGGACCTGAAGATCTGAGTGACATCTACCTATCCAAGAGGGGTCCTTCATAGACTGCAGAGACACTTATTGGGAAACACAGAGATTGCTGAAACACAGAGCTTTAACTTACAATCTGTCTTGTACACACACGCAAATGTATGTATGTATGGTTTACAGGGACACTCTATAGGCATAATGTATTTTATACAGTTAAAACCGCTTATATGGCCCTACACCACCCCTACTCCGAAACCCAACCCTCACAGGAAACCTGTGACAAAATATTTGAATATCAAAAGAACTCATAAAGTATGATTTTTAAGTATTTTGAATTAGAGGGACACAAGGTGTGACCCTGTAAACCACCCTAATAGAGTAACATTAAGTCATACACATATCACTATACAACTTTGTGTCCCTGTAAACCACATATACTTGTACACACACACACACACACACACACACACACACACGCACGCACGCACACACACACCTAGGTTACTAAGAGGAAACTGTCCCTCTATACTGGCCTAGAATTAGCCACAGTTTCACACATAACATACACAATTTTCTTTTATAGTCTTTTTTCATAATATAACTGATAATAAGCAATTTTTTTAAACACATGTCAAGTGGGGGCCTGAAGCTCATAGTGATGTCTAACTATCCAACAGGGGACCTTCATAGACTGCAGAGACACTGATCGGGAAACACAGAGACTGCTGTAGAAACTACAAAAGGGCTTCTGCTGTAACTCAGGCTTTAATAATAGCTTAAATGTCCTACAACAAAACATTTCTGGTATGTTTAAAAACTTACACCAGCAAGGTCGTCTTTTTGTCCTTGAGCAATGACACTCATTGTGTGTTTACTTTAAACGTCATATTAGGAATGCTAAGATAGAGCTCTTTCTCGGCATCTTAATGCGATTGTTCACACCTTTCTGCAAAGGCACCGCTGTCCTTCAGACCAAAGACGAGTTTCTTCTCTGGAAATGTGATTAACATAGCCAGACGAAACAACAAAGGCATAATCCATACAAAAAAAAGAGCACATGCAGGAGGACAGTAATATTATTTCCCTGTGTTTATGCTCCAAAATAAACAACGGGGGGACATAATAAACTGTCTGCGTGATATCTTTCAAAGATTGAGCCGACTGCGTCCTCTCCAGCATAATCTGCAAAAGACCCAGGACATTTCTTTATTACAAATGTAAAAATATTGTTATTATTGTTATTTCAGGTGCAAGGAGGCTCGAGGAGAGATTGTTTGTCTTATAATAATATATTTATTGGCGCTTCCGTGAAACAAATTGCATTACTTTATGAAGTAACAAGCACAAAGCTCTGTTCACACTGACTGACTGAGAGATTTTAACTTATGCTTTCAGTGTCGGATATACAGTTAAAGTCAGAATTTTTAGCCCTCCGGTATATTTTTTCTAAACACATTTCTAAACATAATAGTTTTAATAACTCATTTCTATTAACTGATTTCTTTTATCTTTGCCATGATGACACCACATAATATTTGACTGGGTAATTTTGAAGATTCTAGTATTCAGCTTAAAGTGACATTTAAAGGCTTAACTAGGTTAATTAGGGTAATTAGGCAAGTCATTGTATAACAATGGTTTGTTCTGTGGACAATAGAAAAAAGAAATATTGGGACTAATAATATTGACCTTAAAATGATTTTTTTTTTTAAACTGCTTTTATTCTAGCCGAAATAAAACAAATAAGACTTTCTCCAGAATAAAAAATATAATAGGAAATACTGTGAAAAATTCCTTGCTCTTCTAACCTGTTAGCCAGCACGCACTTATGGGGATTTACACCTACCTAGATTGTATATCAGCAAAGCAAAAGAGTCTATTTTGATGTTTCAAATAACTTTTGTGAAATAAAAATTTCAAATTAACCCTTTAACTACCCCACCAAGAAAAACATGTTTGGATTGCATTTCTTAACTCCTAATGTCGCTAGTTAACACACTCAATGCATTTTTTTTTTCAACACATCCCATAATTTCTAAAATATGAACCTCTACTAAATGGTTGATGTGTC
This sequence comes from Danio jaintianensis, assembly GCA_903798115.1. Classification (NCBI taxonomy): domain Eukaryota; kingdom Metazoa; phylum Chordata; class Actinopteri; order Cypriniformes; family Danionidae; genus Danio; species Danio jaintianensis. The sequence goes on along the minus strand of CAIGQV010019081.1, from coordinate 12,086,341 downwards.
AGTTTATGGTAAAAGTACCAGAATGAATACATAAACTATGAAAAGTCTGAAAATATGAAGTGTAAGACCAATTTATTAAAAAAAAAAACAATTATTAAATCATCTTTATTTTTTTTAAGTATGCCATAAAATATTTCAGATTCTCATTTAACATGCTTTCTTGTTTTTTGTTTTTTTTTTACAATCAAACCAAAATCAAGTGTAGTAGGATTATGTTTGTTTGATTGATTTTTTTGTAAACCAACAATGCTGTGTGTTTGTAAACCATTATTTAAAACAAACATTTAAAAGTCATTCTTTAAATTGCTTTAACAGTCATTATTTAAAACAGTAAAAACATGGTCAACCGTTTGGTAGAGCAGCAGTCAAAGGGTTATGGGTGAAATAACAACATTATCACAATGTAGCATAACATAATTAAATGACAAATGGTAAAGCTATTGTATACAATGACAACATAAAATGAGTATTTTGGGGTTGCACTTTTATTATGGCATCAAAACCTTCTAATTCAAAACAAGATTTTGCAAGCAAACAAGCAACTAAATGAGTAAGTAAATAACAATAAGATTTAAAAGAAACGTGTTAATGTAAATAAACAAACCATTAAATTAATGAATAAATAAATTAATAAACAAATATCTGTTCCACTATTATTGTTTTGATGCTTAATATTTTATTTATTATGAATCAATGCACAAATAAATAAATAAATAAATAAATCTGTGTTCCACTGTTACTGTTTTGATGCTTTATATTTATTTATTTATTTATTTATGCATTCATTCATTCATTCAATAATTCATTCGATGAACATTTATCAAGCAACCTTCAAATAGTTCCACACAAGCAGATGTTTACATCACAACATCACATCCCATTCTCCTTAAATTGAACTGGGTTACTAATTCTGTTCTAAATGATCAGTGCCTGAAACAAACGCTGAAGTGATTTTGCCGACTCGAATATATAGACACAATTTCACAGCAACACAGTGTCTGAATGCAATAAAATTATTATTAAAAGCAATAGCATATTATTTATGGCTTTCATTTTATTCAGTTTCATAAATAATTGTTTGGGTCTCTTTCTTCCACTGTCTGGTATAAAATGCAAATGAAACGGCGAATAAAGAGAAAACGTTGAGCAAGAGTGTGTTTGTTGGTATCAGAATGTGAGATAACAGGCATCCCATTGTCTGAGTGACATATTTGAAACAAAAGATACTATGTTAAGACTCAAAATCACAAAAAAGTGATTCAAGTTATTCATGATGATGACCCCAAAATGTAAAGAGACCCTGCCTGGTAATTTGAATGGGATGCCCTCATTGTTGTGTTATATAGGGCAGCAGACTCTATATAACACTGCTTAGTAAATAAATAAATGCATTGCCATGATAGCAACAAATAACAAGCTGCAATTAGTTCACGACTGACTGCAAGTGTGGTTTTAGTCAAGCATGATAAAAAAAGAGTGGGAGAAATTGCTTTAAAAAAGTATTTGAAGGAAACGCTTTGATGGCGATGTGAAAAGGGATACAATTAAATCCGTTTGAGCACACAGAACACATTATATGAGGCTTATTATTATGACTAGTCTGCATTTGTACAAATACAGCAGAGTAATATAAAGTAATAATGTTCATGTTTAGGGCTGCTTTGCATAAATTAATTTATCTTTATTTTTAAAACCTATATTGTTGATTTAAAAACAAAAATGGTAAGGGTTTAATTAAATTTAAATGGATGGCATATTATGTGATCCATCGTGTAGGTGGATTGTGTATGGAAAGTGATGGGACATTTCTCAGTTTGTGAGGAAAGGGACAGGAAATATGCAGAGAGGGATGTTATTTGATTTACCACATTTTGCTGAGTAAATTATGAGATAATGCATTCGTGATCCAAATGGAATACACACAAAACCTTGTATTGGATACTGATAATAAATAAATAAACAAATAAATAAATACATATTGCAATAAAATGTGAATAAATAAATAGGTAGATGTAAATAAATAAATAAAATGTTATTAAAAATATATACATAGTCAAACACAAATAAATTTTTTTATTAAATAATCAAATAAATAAATAAATAAAATGTAAATAAATAAGTAAAATACATACATAATATAAACAATCTAATAAACAGACACATGTAAATAAATTAATACAATGCAAATAATTAAATAAATAATACATGTAAATATATCAAATATATATACATAAAGGCGACGCGGTGGCGCAGTGGGTAGCACGTTCGCCTCACAGCAAGAAGGTCGCTGGTTTGAGCCTCGGCTGGGTCAGTTGGCATTTCTGTGTGGAGTTTGCATGTTCTCCCCGTGTTCGCGTGGGTTTCCTCCGGGTGCTCCGGTTTCCCCCACAAGTCCAAACACATGCGGTATAGGTGAATTGGGTAAGCTAAAATTGTCCGTAGTGTATGTGTGTGAATAAGTGCGTATGAATGTTTCCCAGTGATGGGTTGCAGCTGGAAGGGCATCCGCTGCGTGAAACATATGCTGGATAAGTTGGCGGTTCATCCCGCTGTGGCGACCCCAGATTAATAAAGGGACTAAGCCGAAAAGAAAATGAATGAATGAATGAATATATACATAAATAAAATGTAAATAAATTAATTAATTAATTCAATGCAAATAAAAATGCATACGTACATAAACAAACATAAATAAATAAATAAATAAATAAATAAATAAGCAACATTAAGTAATGGCAGTTATCAAGCAAGTAAGTACTAAGTAAAATTAATTTTATTATCATTTTATTTAGTGTTTTCAGTAATTAGTATTATATATAGGTATTAGCATATAAGTATAAATATTATTTAAACGTAAAAAAAAAAATATATATATATATATATGGGGCGTCACGGTGGCGCAGTGGGTAGCACGTTCGCCTCACAGCAAGAAGGTCGCTGGTTCGAGCCTCGGCTGAGTCAGTAGGCGTTTCTGTGTGGAGTTTGCATGTTCTCCCCATGTTCGCGTGGGTTTTCTTCCGGGTGCTCCGGTTTCCCCCACAAGTCCAAAAACATGCGCTATAGGTGAATTGGGTAAGCTAAATTGTCTGTAGTGTATGTGTGTGAATGAGTGTGTGTGGATGTTTCCCAGTGATGGGTTGCAGCTGGAAGGGCATCCGCTGCGTAAAACATATGCTGGATAAGTTGGCGGTTCATCCCGCTGTGGCGACCCCGGATTAATAAAGGGACTAAGCCGAAAAGAAAATGAATGAATATATATATATATATATATAAAAATAACATTAATTCATTTTCTTTTGTTGTTTTGTTGGCTTGCTTTTTTGTTTATGCAAGACAAGTAAAGAAACAAGCAACCAAGAAAGTAGTATTTTGTTATGAAAAAAAATAATAAATCTTCCAGTAACATGAGATGAGAAGTTATATTGTGCAATCTTAAAAATCATGAAACACAAAAGCAAAGCCAGGAACTTGGTTCTTTTTTTTTAAATGATGAAATGGAGTTGTTTACATTACAGTTCTGAAAACATGAAATATCTTATATTGCCCTTTTGTCATTGTCTGCAAAGATTCCCTGTTAGCTGGATGGCTTCAAAATAAAACATCCTTGAGAAATCCTTGCTGTTGTTCCAATCCGAGCATCTCCTTTTTACCATTTCCAAGCATTCACATAAAACATCCAGAACTCCCAGTGCATACTGTATTTACTGCTATATTTACCGCAGTAGGGTGTCAGTGGGACTGAAGGTGCAGTGAGGTTGAAAAATCCAGCATACAGACTGCTCCCTTTGCATTTTCAATTGGGACCGACGGCGAAATACTTCTGAAGTGAATATTAATGTATGTTAATATCATGCCGAATCATCAAATTTGACTATGTTTTGCTTTGATGGCGTACCGTGCAAACATCAGCAATTTTTTCAGGATCCCTACCCACTAAGAGCATAACACACACACACACATACATACATACACACCCACACACAGTATTTTTTATTTTTTAAACAACCACTTTAACCTCACCAGGAATGCATTTCTAGATGGTTTATTTACTTTAATGGTTTCCATGCGTGAATATTTTCTAGAGAAACTATTCAATGTTTCATTCATTACCCCAATAATAAGCACTACTCGCAGTCTACCCACTTGGCGAGTTCATTTTGAGAATATGTCTGTGATTTTGCCAGCATTCATTTACACCTGCCAAACACCTTATGGTCATATCCACAGAAGAAGAAGAAGAAAAAAAGAGCTCTCATTTCCTCACTTCAACAAGATTATCTTATCTTTTGCACACCATTAACCAGAGAAACTTTAAGACACAGTAATCACATCTTACTGCAGAATCAAATTAGCAGCACCTCTAACAGGATATGGCTCGCTGGAAACCAAGCATGCGTTTAATATATCGCTCTATACCTGTGGGGACTTTCTTCATACCTGCTCTGTGCGCAGTTTTGTGCGAGTTGGTCAGTCAAGCAGGATCCAGACAATCCCATGATTCACTTCTGCCGCCTGTTGAGGAGAAGAAGTGTGAAGCAATGAAGTTAAAGAAGACCTATGATGCAAAAATCACTTTTATAAGGGGTTTGCAACGGCCCGTATTCGGGCAGTCTGGGCGGGGCTATAGAATTTATTACCTTTGTTTATTACAAATATTCAACTATTTATCAAAAACAAGGCATCATTTGAAAGCTTTGACACTCTAGTTTCATGTTCTAAACTTGTTTTTTTAATCTGTGCCCCAGAGAGGAAAGGGTTCAATCAAATCCTGAAAGACCGGACATTTAAACATGCACAAAATGCACGGTAATGCTTACGTTTATCGCCTGTAGTTTTGATCAGCGGGAACGATTCCGAGAAACAACAGCATGCAGATAAGTGCAAGGGTCTAGTATTCAAAATGCATCCAAGTTTTTCAACCAAAACAAAGGAAGAATTAGGAAAAAAACGAAAGATACTTTCGAGCCATTTAGGCTCCGATAGTGCATGATGTCTATTTTAAATGAAATATGGATTATACGCCGCATGCCAGTGATAAAAAGCCCTGCTATTCTCATAGTTTAGACTCTTCCGGACAAAATGAGCCCTCCCCCATCTTTTTCCTTCAATCACAGGCCCTGTTACAAGTCAAAAAGGACACCAGCTCCTGACTGGATCAGCGAGCTGTCAATCTTCGCACCTCGTGTTTACGCTGAATAATTCCGGCCAATGCCTAGCCAGCAAAGTTTTGAAGGATGGATGAAGTAGCCAATCAACTGACCTTTACACTGATATACAGTTTACGTAGTTTGCTCATACAGTTTTGGATATAATCCTTGCGCATTTTTCGTGCGTTTCCGCCATTGCGCGCGTAGCGAAAGTACTGAGGCGAAGGCTTATCTAGCGACCTCCAGATCAGCGCATGGATCAGTCTCCAAAGTTCACCTCTGAGCCTCTCTATCAAGTAAAGTCGACATCAGAATATTTTTGTGGTCTTCATACTGTCTTGGAGGATGAAAGGCGATGAATGGACGCGGAAACACGGATCGAACAGCCTGGAATAGCCGCTAATCGAGCCATGGATCCAGAAGCTTTGTTTACATACGCCGTCCACGTTTAGATCGGTAAGTTTCAACACCATTCTCTTGAATGCTTGCATATTTTATCACGTATTTGACATTTGTTGTTTAATGTTAGCTGTTTTGATTATTTGATCATCGTTTGTGATGATGGCAATGCGCGCACGCGTGTGAATCTATAGAGATCGCTGATCTGTTATAGCGAACATATGCATACTATATCAGTGATGCAGACAAAATTAATGGAAGGAAATGATTACAAGGTGAAGGAAGTAAGCGTAGTACAAACCATTTATCATGCTGAGCATTATAAGCATCAGATATTTGGCAAACAATCATGAGTAATAGTAATATGAAGGAATATATGTGCTGCTAATTGTTGTATGTTTCTAATATTCGACTGAATCGTCTTTTACTTTTGTTTTTCTCCGTCAGATTTATTCAGATTTCTATTTTATTGAATATACTTTTTGTTCTGCTTACAATCTTTCCATAGTGCAGTTGGAGCAAATGGATGCCTGGAAGGCAGGAGGCAGTGCTACTGTAGGTAAGTTCTCATACAACACACACACACACACACACACACACACACACACACACAGTCTTACAATTTTGATTTGTTCTGCTCACAAACTTTTTGTCTCCCCCTTTCCTGTCTTTCAGTGGCTTTGAGTTCCAGATGATTAGAGAATAAACCTCCTCAGTGACTGTCTTGAGTGTCCCTCTGCACTGTAAATACTATAAATAGATGTTTTGCACTTTGATTTACATTATAAGCAGCACTTTACTGTTTTATGTTTGTTTGAATTTAAAGCTTTTATTTACAATTAAAATAAATGTTTTTTTTTTGTATTAGAAATATGGTTTTTGATGCATTGTTTTTGTTATCGGAATATTTCGAAATAAAGACATTTGCATGATATTTGCAAATACGTCTAAATACCATTTTGAAATGTTTCCTAGACTACATAAACTAAAATACAGTAATATGTTTTGAAAATAGTTGAAATGTGTAGTTTTTGTGAGCTATTACTCAAGAAAAGGCTTTTATTTTCATTTTTATTCACAAAAAGCGTTTTTTTTTTAAATAAAATGTCAATTGGAGACTCCAAATGGACACCAATTGAGGAAATGCCACAAATGTTGATCTGAAATACTTTTTTCTTGTGTGGTTTTGTAGGCAGAACAGTTTTGAATAGATATGCATATATGCATTATGTAATTTTGACTCATTTGGTCATTTGGTTACCAGGTGTCCATTTGGAGTTTCCAAGTGGCTTTTTAGAAAGGACGCCTAGACTTTTTTAAAATAAAAGCTTACAGAAGCTACATTTTTGGGAGTATCATCATGAAATTTTAATCTAAACATAGTCAGACATTCAACTTTATCTTTCTGGTGTTTCCATGCCATTATCCTGATAATCACATCTATTTTTCCTCTAATGAATTTCATTGAAAGTAATCGCAACTCACTTTCACCTATATTTTACCATGTTTTACTCTGTTTCTTTACTACGAGTTATTTTGACCATTGGGTACCAAACTAGCCATTGTCTAGTTTCAAACAAAACCAGATTTGTGAACATAGACCACAGGGTTCAAGAGCTACAGATATTTTTATTTGGGTAAGTCGTTTTCCGGAAAATGCTCAAAAATGAGGTGCAGGTTAAAAGGTTAAACACCGTTGTGTGAAAATAGACAGCCTCTAATGGCTATTTTTGTACAATCACACTTGATAAAACAGTCTGCAGAAACACTTTGATTGACATTCTCCCTTTGTATGTGCCATCAGAGGGGGATAGCCCACCCCATTAGTGACCATCTCTCCCTCATTAGCATAAACAGCCCTGAGTTAGAAGCAGCCATCCGCCATTAGAGTTTTTACTTGCTGACGACAATGTCAGCGACTAAGAAGCATTATAAATGTTAAGTTTGAAGTTGTACAAATGACACATGAATGACATTTGCAGTTTTTCACAGAGATAACCTTAGTCGTGTTTTGAATCTGCCACTATGCTGACGCATAGGCGTTTGTAGTCCCACCCTCTTTTGAAAAAAGCACAATCTCATTCGAATTTAAAGCGACAGTCACCAAAAAGCAATGATTAGGGTCAAAGCCTAAAAGGGGCAGTTTCAAAGAGTTATAAATTATTATTTGACAAGTATTTTGAGCTGAAACTTCACACACACACTCTAGGGACATCAGAGACTTATTATACATCTTGTAAAAAGGGGCATAATAGGTTTCCATAAAACATTTCTAAGCAAAACATTGCATATTTAATTAGCACTGAAGGATATTTCTTAGCCTAAAAAATAAAATAATAAGTGTAAAAGGCATTTGACCTGTGTGTAAGGCTGTTTCCCAATTGAATTGAGCAGACAATGCTATTAGTTTGCTTTAGCTTAATCAGGGAAAGGCAAATCTATACCTTTGCATGCTCAGGTCCTGTTTTGTCTCCATTTGTCCTCATGGTTGAATGGAAATGTTAGTCAAATTAAGTCAAACAACAACAAACTTAGTCAAAGGGCACTTGCACTTGTAGTTTAAAGACATCACGTCTGAAATAGCTTTACGTGTGTTTAGCATTTCAAGCATAGCATAAGTATCACTGACTCTAGTCAAAACTCATTATAACTCATCAAATCTCTTTATATTCAGTCTTATTATATTAATATACTAATATATCAAGACACAATGATGTAAAAAGCACAGCATAACTGAGTGTAAAATAGCATGAATGTATTTAGAACAATCATGGATCATTGTTCAATAATGTTTACGAATCAGCACTGGTTTAAAAGGCATTGTCATACTTTACAATACGGTACTAATCGCTAACAGTAGTTAGCATTACTAAACTCAGACTAACTAAAACATTTCTTAATCTCAATTAAGATTTTATTTTATGAGTATTTACTAATACATTGTTAATTTAAAAAACGTGTTAATTCATTGTGTAATGACCTCAGCTAACATGACTTATCAAATAGCTTTGTTAGCATACATCGTAATGTGTTAAATCATGCTACAAACTGTCTAGCGCTGTACTGATGATATCAGTGTTAACTTACGCTGAAAGAGTGCTACATCATGTTAGATATATTTTAGCAGTGTGCTAAAGCATGCTGAAATATTTATTTAGCAATGTGCTTACAACATTTTAAGTCAATAAAGCATGTTAGCAATGTACTAAATCATTCTATAAACATCCTAGCCCTGTGCTAATCATATCAGTTCATTAATCAATGCTAGAAAAATGCTAAATTACGATAGATTTTAACAGTGTTTAAACATTTTAGGGGTGTGTTAAAGCATGCTAAAACATTCTATCAATGTACTGATGATATCAGCGTTAACCCATGCTAAAAGAGTGCTACATCATGCTAGATATATTTTAGCAGTGTGTTCAAGCTTGCTAAAATATTTATTTAGCAATGTGCTAACAACATTTTAAGGCATGTGCTAAATCATTCTATAAACATTCTAGCCCTGTGCTAATCATATCAGTTCATTAATCAATGCTAGCAAAGTGCTAAGTCATGCTTCAATGATTTTTTTTAAATATGTTAGCAGTGTGTTAAAGCATGCTAAAACAATCTAGCAATGTGCTACAACATATAACAGTAAACATTTGAAGTCATGTTAAAGCATGTTAGCAGCATGCTAAATCAACCTATAAACATGCAAACATATTGCACTCAGATGCATAATAGCAGTGTATTAAGTATTAAACCATGCTAATGATGTTTTAAAAGATGCCAACAATGTTTGGGGTGTGGTAAACCATGCTAGAAACATGTTAGGAAGCTAAGAAAACAGGCTACCCAAATAATAAATACATAAAATAAATATTTTATGTTAAAACATGCTAGGGTATCATTAATTTATGCTAACAATTTACCAAAAAAGGCTATTAAAACTATGTTACACTTAATTCCAACATGTCATTGTTTCAGTGTCATCATAACTTATTAAGTGAGTATTTTAAATGATATCATATGCTTAACGTAGGGTTTGATTTATGCAATATTTACTGTTTTTACTAAAGTATGAATTAGCATGCAAAAAGAAGACTGCCAAATTAAGGGTTACCAAGAAATGTTGTTTATTATGTATGATGGATGATATTTACAAAATTTTGCAAAGTGTGAATCAGAAATCACCTCAGCACACACACACGCACGCACGCACACACGCGCACACACACACACACACACACACACACATACAGAGGATTTGACTTATATCACACTGCAGTACATTGCGGATATGCAGGCTCAAGCCACATAAACAGACATGTCACTTTTTATTTGCCTCAACGTGTGACTGGCCTGTCAGTCATATTTAAATCTTTTCCTTCTGGTGTGGAAGATTCCACAACAGGCTTCGCTTCATTTAACATCTAATAAAAAGACAGCATTACCATTTGGACCGTCAGGTATACGGCAGCCACAAACCAGGCCTTCAATCTGTTTCTCGTATTCTTCACGCTTCTCCAGAAGATCTGGAATCCACATTTATTATTAGTTTTGCATCACCCGGACATGTTTATCTGCAATAAACAAGTTCAACATTTATATTATGGTATTTCTCTGACTGACACCTCTGGGTAGTTCACTTCATCTGTTCAGAATTAGACTTTCGTTTTCCTTGCCTCGCTCTCTCTCTTTCTCTCTTTTCTCTTTTATAGATTGATCCTTACTTTGTTCCAGGTAATTTTTAAGGGTGTAGGTTTCAAAAGGTCACTTTGCAGCTCTCAGTCATTAAGTCAGTGAGTGTAGAGAGAGCGAACAATGTAAGCGTTGAGATGAAGGCGTGAGAAAGTTCAGCATAAATGAGATTGATTGCCTTTCCTTCCCCATGTGAAAACACTTCAGCTAACATTGAGATCAATCTCTCGCGGCTGTGCGCAAGGCTTTTGGTTTTAAGCAACTCCACATTTAGAGCTTGTATATTTCCTTTTGGCACATTTATGTGGCTGCTGGAATTTCAATGGGAAAAGAAACTTTGAGTGTTTGTAGCTTTGACTGCATTGCATCACAAGTTTCATGGGTTGTTATTGGAAGTCAATATCTCAGGTTTTAGCTTTTTTGGTTTATCAAATGTGTAAAAAGTGACAGGAGAATGCAAGAGGAATGCAGGCACTGGACAAAATGATGACTAGCTTGAATATATTAGCTTAGTTTTTTTCTTTATATCAGTTGTGTGATTGATATGATTGTATCGTATAGCACCATAGGTCAACGTGTATAGAGAAATGTTGGAACTACTAGGCCACAGAACCAATTCAAAGTCATATCTAAATGAATTGGGGAACCCTGAAATAAAAAAAAACTTAGCTTAAAACTTACTTAACTTATAATTAAATTACATATTTCAAATCAGCAACAAAATCTGAAGTGACATGTCACATTTAAAACATGTTATTTACAGTTTGCTCAAGCTACTGCACATGCGCAAAGATTTGCACGACACCAACCTCCGGTACGACTATTTCCATGGAAGACACGGTTATAAAAACTAGAAAAACAGAAACAAAACCTGAGCAAAGACTGAAGGACGACACTGGAAATACATGACATGTTATGGGATATGCTGTGATGTATGGTTGTATCATATAGCACCATAGATCAACCTGTCTGGATAAATGTCAATAAAAGTCACTGTTAAAATGTAGAATTGAATTTTCAACATCAACAGAGCAAAGATCACATAATGCAATTTACAACCGCAAATAAGCCAAAAAAACATTTTTTTTTCAGTGTACATTATTTGCCTGTGTAGCCAATAACATAATGTTTTGGATGTCCTAAACACCCTTTTTAAAGGTAAATGAACTAAGATTTACAATATATTTCAATCAATCAAACAACCAATCAATCAACCAATCAACCTACTAACCAACCAACCACACAACCACCCAACCAACCAACCAACCAATGAACCAGCCAACCAACCAACCAACCAACCAACGAATGAACCAGCCAACCGACCAACCAACCAACCAATGAACCAACCAACCAACCAGCCAACCGACCAACCAACCAACCAATGAATGAACCAACCAACTAACCAACCATCCAATAAATGAACCAGCCAACAGACCAACCCACCAACCAATCAAACAACCAACCAATCAACTTACCAACCAATAAATGAACCAACCAACCAATCAAACAACCAACCAAACAACTAACCAACCAATAAATGAACCAACCAACCAATCAAACAACCAACCAACCAACCAACAAATCAACCAACCAATTAATAAATTAACCAGCCAACCAACCAATCAAACAACCACCCAACCGACCAATCAACCAACTAACCAACCAATGAATGAACCAGTCAACCAATCAACCAACCAACGAATGAACCAGCCAACCAACCAATGAATGAACCAACCAACCAACCAACCAATCACCTGATCAACCAACCAATCGACCAAGCAACCAACGAATCAATGAGATAACCAATCAATCAATCAATTTGTTTTCTATTCATATAGGTGATTACTCTTTTAAATATGAATGTGACTATGCAAAAGGTTGACATTATTTTCCACTAAATGGATGATTGGCATGTGAGTAGGCTGTCCTGGGACGCTGTCCGGGACACATCAGGATGCATTACCGTTAACACTGCGAATGCAATACGGTCACATGCATTTCTGACTATCCCTGAATACGGTTTGAGTGATTGGATAACAACTCTATTTAGTAGTGTCCACTTGTAATCACATAACCCGAGGCGGATGTTAATATTGGCTTCTGAAAGATGTCCATGCTACTCCTGCTATCTATTTAGCAGTTTGTAAAGGGTTGCTTTTCTAGGCCACATTAAATACATGCTGCAGATGACCAGAGGCTGTGAAAGGAAGCATCGATACTGACCTTCAGCCCACACAGTCATGCATGATAAATAAAGACATATCTATATAGATGGTAAAACATGTAGTTTGCCACCATTCTTCCTTTAATTTATTTCAAATTGCACTGAAAGACTTGAGAGGAGAGAAATTATCAACATGAAATCAGGTGATTAAAAGTGTTCTCATGCAATATTGATCCTTGGCTTTTATGCTTCAGTCGGATGAAGCAATCCATGGGCATTTTCGGGTTTAAAACCCACTCAAATATAAGCATTGATTGCTAAAGCTAACAAGATCTTAAGGCTTAAAGCTGGAGTAAACCTTACTAAATAAACTTTCAACTTCACACAGAGTGTGTCGCTTGCTTAATTGCCAGCTTTCGTTGCCTTCCATATTTCATGAGTACACCAAAAAGAAAGTTGTAAAAAAATATATATATATCATTTTTGAAAGGATTGGGGGGGAAAAACACATGTATAATTGGTTAAACTCTTTTTTTTTTTTTATATTGTGGCTTCTACAAAATAATATTATTTCCCCTAAATAATTGACACAAACTACTGTATGTTGGCTATTTTCTCACCATTTTTCCTAGTTTTATTCTAGTTTTATTTCATTGCCTTCCATATTTAATGAGTACATATAAAGGAAAGTTGTAGAAAAAAAATATAATTTTTAAAGGATAGGAAAAATAATTGGCTAAACACCTACTTTTTTTCATATTGTGGCTTCTACAAAATAATATTTTTACCGCTAAATAATTCACACGTATACTGCTGTATCTTGGTTATTTTCTGAACATTTTTTTCTATAGTTTTATTGCTTCTGCTATTTTAAAAACTGTAATATTGCATAAGTTCCTCACAAATTCTCAACAGATAAAAGTCATAAATTATTATTTGCCTATTTAGCCAATCACACATTGTTTTGGATGTTCGAATTTAAAATATGCATCCTAAACGCCTTTTTTTAAAAAAGCTGAGTGAACTAAGATTAACAATATATTTCAATCAATCAAACAATCAACATAATATTATTACCACTAAAAAATTGACACAAACTACTGTATGTTGGCAAATTTTTCAACCATTTTTTCTATGTTTTTCTAGTTTTATTTCATTGCCTTCCATATTTTCTGAGCACATCAAAAGGAAAAGAAATGATAATTTTTACAGGATAGAAAAAAACACTTAGAATTGGCTAAACACACATACTTTTCTCTTCATTTTTTCATATTCTGGCTTTTACAAAATAATATTATTACCGCTAAATAATACACACCTAAACTACTGTATCTTGGCTATTTTCTGACCTTTTTTCTAGTTTTATTTCATTGCCTTCCATATTTTATGAGCACATCAAAAGGAAAGTTGTAGAAAAAAATGATAATTTTTAAAGGATAAGAAAAAAAACACTTTTATAATTGACTAAATACGCATACCTTTTTTTCCTTTTTCATATTGTGGCTATTACAAAATAATATTATTTCTGCTAAATAATTCAAACATAAACTACTGTATGTTGGTTAGTTTTTGACCATTTTTTATTCAAGTTTTATTGAATAAATGTATCAGGCGAGAGAAGCAAGGGGAAGAAGTAGAAAGGAAATGCATCATGCAATATTTAGTGTGTGAAACAGTCTTGTTAGCAAGCCCATGCATTAGTGAGATTAACAACTTCTACATTAGGAGACCATTAAATGATGAGTCTGAACTCCGCTTTACTCATTTGGAAAAGCAAGCTAATGAGGATCCAGCTCCGGGTTGTTTGAGAGTCCCGCAGACAGACTTTTGACTCGGCAAGTTTGCTCCACCTTTGCATGCTCATCTGGCCAAGAACCGTCGACTGACAAGCAAAGTAACCAATTACAGCTCAGTTTGATGGGCACTTTTCCAACCCAGGCTCATTCTGAAAACGTAGCCCTATATACATTTTTGGAGAGCGCCAAATACGCCCCAGGAGGTATGTTTTTTTTTTTTAGTTTTTGTTTTCGCGAATCCACCAGATCCACTGTGTCCGCTTTTTGAGATCTCAAATTTCTCTCGCGAGTGCCATTCGCGCCTGCTGTTCTCACTTAAATCCACCAGAAAAATGAAATCTGTGAAATCAGATACCACCCAGCACTTTTGAATATAATGTGCATTCCGACTCATACAGCATAAACCCCACACAATTAACAATTATCAATTGTAATTATTAATTTGCAGTGCGTTGGTAAATTTGACAGTATTACTGGCAAAATTTACAAGCGCACTGTAAATTAACAATTACAGCTGTGCTGTAGTTTTACAGTTTTACAAACAAAATTATCAGTACTACTGTAAATTTTACAGCTTTTTTACAGTGCATATAATAACTTACAAGTACTCAGTGGTGTAAAGTAACAAATTACAAATACTCAAATTACTGTAATTGAGTAGTTTTTCCTCAGAAATTGTAATTTACTAAGTAGTTTTAAAAATGTGTACTTTTACTTTCCCTTGAGTAAATTTTTAGTGCAGTATCGGTACTTTTACTCCACTACTTTCCTTCAACCTGCAGTCACTACTTTATTTTTTTCTTGTCTATGGGGATTGGCTGAGGAAAAAAATCAGTCCTGTGATTCCTGTCTAATCAAATCACACATAGAAGGTAAATCGTCTAATAATGAACCACCTCAAGACATGGGCGATTTATAATTGCAGTAAACTGTTTGGAGGCATTAAAAGTGTCCAAGAAGATGTCCAAAATCTTTACACGCAATGACCCAGAGACTGTTTAGATGCTTGTCACTGATGAGAAGATGATGACTGTTTACTGTATGATGACCGAAATGGCCTTAAACACCCAGCAGGCACAAGACGTCAACATGACACCAGATTAACATTGTACCCCAATGTCGTGGGGACTTTGGATTTTGTTTGGAAATGAAAATCAGGTTTACATCAGAACCCAATGTCAGGCCGATGACGTCAATGTCCAACGTCCAACCTGAAATCAACCAAATATCAACGTCTAATGATGTTACAGCTTGATGTTGTGTGGACGTTACCACTATGACGTCATGTTGGATTTTGGTTGCTGTACGTGAAGGATAAATGTCAGTATTTGACATCAATATGATGTTGGTTTAAGATGTTGGCTCGACGTTGAATTTTGGTCACTTTCTAACACAACCTAAAATCAACCAAATATCAACGTCATTTGACGTCATTATTGGACATCAAAATAACATTGTCCTTAGACGCTGGCTAGACATTGAATTTTGGTCACCTGACATCACAACCTAATATTAACATCTTATGATGATGTGTGCCTGCTGGGCAATGACTAAATGCACTACAGAATGTTACGTTTACACACATCCACAAATTACGTGTAAAAGCATCAGCTTTTTATAGCGTAATACTCACTACTCACTACTCTTGAGTACTATTGAAAGGTCTACTTTTTACTCATACTTTGAGTAATACAACAAATACTTGTACTCTACTTGCACTACATTTTTAAGCAAGTAATGGTACTTTCACTTGTGTTTGATTTTTCAGTACTCTTTCCACCACTGCAAGTACTTAATCAATCTGCTTATGCAATCCACATTCCATGAAATCAGATACTACGCACACTTTTGCATATAATGTGCGTTCCCACTCCTACGGCATAAACCCCACACAATTATCCAAAATATATTGTTTTAGT
Source organism: Danio jaintianensis (assembly GCA_903798115.1). Classification (NCBI taxonomy): domain Eukaryota; kingdom Metazoa; phylum Chordata; class Actinopteri; order Cypriniformes; family Danionidae; genus Danio; species Danio jaintianensis. Next base: position 12,070,230 of record CAIGQV010019081.1, on the reverse strand, counting down.
TTTTTCCCAAATCAGGAGGAAGCTTATGATATTTTTATGTATGTAGTATACATGAACGGAAGTGCCTTTCTTTCTTTCTTTCTTTCTTTCTTTCTTTCTTTCTTTCTTTCTTTCTTTCTTTCTTTCTTTCTTTCTTTCTTTC
>CAIGQV010019081.1:12041905-12070078 GCA_903798115.1 Danio jaintianensis | reverse complement strand
TTCTTTCTTTCTTTCTTTCTTTCTTTCTTTCTTTCTTTCTTTCTTTCCCCAGTTCCCAACGCTTCGCTCTCAACGGCATCCTCTTGTTTCAGCATCTCTGCTGTGCTTGATCGGGTGGGTGGGTCTTATGAGCAGCCATCCTCTGCCTTCCCCTGCTCATCCACTGAGAGAAAGAGCCAGAGAAGAGGAGGGAGGGGTGGGAGGAGAGAGAGAGAAAGAGAGGGAGAGACCGACTCTATGAGCCGGAGAATGGAAGAGCAGTGTGTGAGAGCGAGCGAGCGAGAGAGAGAGCGCACGAGTACTCTGAGTTTATGAGAGCGTCTGCACACACATCAGAGTCACTCCAGTCACAGTAGGACAACACAACAGATTACCATCACACAACACTGAGAGACACCGGACAAGGAAACCTAGAAGAAAGAGATTGACAGACATTAAAAGGGCACATCAGCGGACTGACAATAGCAGCAAGGGTCGTAGGTCGGTGGTGCGTGAACTTTCCCTTCTTGTCTTCTCTCCTCGGTGCCCGAGAGGTCACCACCTCAGTGAGTCGAGATGATCCCGGAGGTCTTTCTGTTCTTGTGGCTGACAGGTCACGGTAAGCAGCTTGGTCTCTTCTTCGTCTTCGCCGTGTTGTGTCCTGTGTCTGTGTGCAAGCGGAGAATCTCTGAGAGTTGGAGTGGTTTTGGCTGTGAAACCGTGAGTTTGTGTCCAAGAGTTTGAAGTTGCTGCATGGCATCTTGTCTGTCTGTCAATCAGGTTTCACTGAAAAACCCCCAGGAGCTGGGTTGATTGTGAGGTCAGGCTCTTGACCGAAGGATGTGCATTGAGTGAACACAACGCACAGTTATTCTTAGACAGAGATTGTAAACAGGATCGGATGTTTCCGCTGCTTGCCGCCAGGTGGTTGCCTTTGAAAAAAAAAAAAACAATTGAGATGAATCGGAGACTGCCGCGGAGATCCTCAAAAGGGGTCCGCTCGTATATATACGCTGCTGAAAAAGGCAAGGCAGCGACTCTCCAGAGCTAAACACATTGAGTTGATTGTCTTCCTCTGCAGCGACCGGTGACCCAGAAAAGGAAGTTCAAATAAATGCAGAAAGCCCCGGGACTTTTTTTGAAGCCCCTCGTAGACCAGAGCTAGCTGCTTTGTTTGGGGTCTGTCGGACTCAAAGTCCTTTAATTGAATCGTCCTACGCAACAGAGCTTCTGCACTTCCTAAGCTGTCTCTATATCCCTCAAAGTGTCTTTTTCCCCCTTCACGGTTATCACACAGCGCACGCAAATCAAAGCCGAGCAGAACTTAATGACCTGCTTATCACTCAACTTGTTTCCTTGCTCCGACACTCATTAAATTGTTGCAAATGGCATATCCCTCATTCAGGATCTGATGGCAGGAGCAGCGTGTTCGGGTAACTCACATCGCTAATGTATAACTTCACACACGCGTAAACCCGGACCGGCGCTCTCTGGGAGAGAGTGTGAGACTACTTTGAGGGTGACAGTGGGAGTAAAGTATGAGGTGCTCTGTTTCTTGTTTAGTAGATCATGCCCCGGGAGGCTGTCAGCTTTATGATCTAGTTTTATAGCAGCGTTAGCCATGTGTCCAGCAAATAGACAGCTTTTTTTTCTCATTGTGGATTGTTTATTTGGTCACGCATTATTTGACAATATTAACAAACCATTCACTAAGACTTTTGGATCAATGTACTACTAATTTGCTAGGTAGTAGTTGGGTTTAGGTATTAGGGATGTAGGATAAGATTGTGCATTATGAGTATTAATAAACAGCCGATATCTTATTAATAAGGGTTCAATTAAAGGGTCCCATTTTATACTATGTACTTGCATCAAACATAAATACGATGTACTTACTGTGTTCATAATGTATTGCAGAACACTTCTGGTGCTCTTGAGGGTGGGTACTCGTAGGGTTATGGACAGGTTTGGTTGCATGGTAGGTTTAAGGGTGGGTTATGGTGTAAGGGATGGTCAGTGTAATTAAAGGTGCAAGTATGGCCATTAATTACAGATGTATTTACATGCATGTATTTAATCAATCAATCATAAATGCAATGTAAAAACATATATTTACACAATAAGTACACATTGTAACAAATGATTAATTTCAGTGTAAGTACATATTAGTTAAGACCACTTAAAGTGGGATTAACTAAGGTGCTACCGTTTGTTTATGTATGAGATTTTAATAGAAGACAAAAAAAAACTAACGCTCATCATCATTTAATGACTTCTTTCGGAACAACACTTTATGCTAATCTTGTCATAAAGTTAGCATAACAAATTGACTATGCGTCATTTTTATGAACTGATTAACAGACAAAGCTCATTAGCCTTTGAAATCATCTTCGCAAAGATCGTATTTATGGAGTTGTTCGCACACAACATGCTAACAATACACAGTAGTTGCCGCCAACAGAAAATGCAGTCAGACAGTCTGTCTGATCTCCTTCCATCTATCTCTTTAAAGCTCTCAGTGCACTGAAAGCATCGCACGCCGAGTGAAGTCGCCTTGTTTTGCTTTGCTGTGCTGTTGAGCTGAGCTTGGTATTGTGGCCATGAAAAAAAATAAAAGCAGAACAGCCAGGTAAACACGAGATAACAACAGGCGCTCCTGTCGCCCCGCTTTGCCCCTGGGGATGGCAGGTTCCCCAAAGCGAAATTGTGTTTTACACATTATTGCTGTTTATGGAGCCCACCGGTGTCAGCGGAAATAAATATATTAGGTAAAATAAAAAAAACACCTGGAGAAAAACAAGTCTTTTATTTAGGGAGAAAAAGAAGGATGAGGAGAAGTGTATGGTTGTGTGAGAGATTTGTGTGAGCGCTGGGAGCTTAGAAAGACCATATTGAGTTTTTGTCAAGAGTTGAGGGTATATGTAGGACACTTTCTCACACATACACACACACATACACACACCTTGTGACAAGCCCTAACTGATGGCACACAGTCGAGCAGAAGCTTGCCCTTGTGCCGCACAGAAAGCTGTCGCACCACAGGCAAACCTTCTGTCCAAAAGCTTGTCTCTCTTTCTTTTTTGGACACTTTCTCCCCTTCTTCTTCACTCTCTTAGTCATAGTTTGTTCCTATTTTGCACTTCTTTTTTTAGCTTTTTCAATTTGTCCACCTTTGTTGCATTTCTTCTTTCCTGGGATAAAAATGTTGCTTGTTTCCTGTCACTGCCCATGTCAGAAGGGAAATCAGGTTTTTGTTCTCATGGTATTTCTATGAAAAATGTCTTGTAATCTCACATAAATCCTTACTAAGTCAGCATTTTTGTCTCATTTCACATTTTAAAATATGCATTCTTACAAAATATAAAGTTACCTGCGAATCAAAATACCTGCAGGTTTGTTCTGGGAGAGCACATCTTGAATTGGGTTTATTTATCTCCTTCCACTGGTGTTTTGTGCTCGCTTTAATCATATACTTTATTAAATGTTATTAGATTTATGCTTATGACTAGATTTGCCAGTGGGTTAGGAAAAGTAACTTCACCTAAAAATTCTCAGATTTTTTTAATTTGAGCTTCTGCTTTAATTTAAGATGTTCTAAGGGTTTGGGATATTTTAAGAAAACAAGCACACAAACACAAAAACACTCAACAGATTTTATTGCATCTATCCTTTTTCCATCTGTTCCTCAAATAAAAATGTAATTTTCTCAATATCTCTTTCTGTCATATCCTGAACGAACTGTTCTGAAGAAATAAATAAGTTGCTTTTATGGATATTTCATAGCCAAATTGATTATTTGTTACATCTTTTAGCTTATTTCACATTTAATATATGCAAACACTTCTTCATAAGAGAGGTAGCGTTACTTGAAAATCCATTCTGATTATACATGTTTTGGCAGAATATATCTTAAATAAAGTTTATTTACTTCACCGAACGGGCATTTTTATATTCAAGTTTTAATCAGAAACCGTACTGAATGAAATGTGATTTATAAAACAAGAAAGAAAAACTAAGTTCTGATAGAATAGCAAAAACCTAATGATATTAGGTATCTAATAAGATATAAATACTAATATTGTTGCTACCTGCTCCGTTTAATCTGTCCTTCAGACGAAAATGTTACTTTTCTCAACATCTATTTTCTATCACCCTCTGTGTCAGAAGGAAAATCAATGATTTTCATGCCATTTCAGCAACAACAAAAAAAAAAAATATATATATATATATATATATATATATACGCTTATCTCTCTCTGCCAACACATTGCACTAAAAAAATGGCATTTGCTGTTTGTTCTACTCTACCTCCTTACTGTATATAAATTGAGCTGAACCAATACAATTCTTGAGATTTTGGGGGGGTGGGGGACAACTTAATTGTTTTATGTTCAATCCACTTAAATCTTAAATTTGTTGGGACAACATGAAGGAATTTTGTGGAACCCAGTGTGCACTAAAAAATTACATTTGTTGTTTGTTCAAACTACTTATTTACATTAAGCTGAATCAACACAACTCTTGAGTTTTAATTATTGAGCAACTTAATTATTTCAAGTTCAATCCACAGAAATTTCATTCATTCATTCATTTTCCTTCGGCTTAGTCCCTTATTTATAAGAGGTCGCCACAGCAGAATGAACCACCAACTATTCCAGCATATGTTTTACGCAGCGGATGCCCTTCCAGCTGCAAACCAGTACTGGGAAACACCCATACACACTCACATTCACACACACACACATACACTACGGCCAATTTAGTTCATCTAATTCACCTATAGTGCATGTGTTTGGACTGTAGGGAAACTGGAGCACCCGGAGGAAACCTTACAGTCCAAACCCAGCCAGGACTCAAACCAGTGACCTTCTTGCTGTGAGGCGACAGTGCTAACCACTGAGCCGTGCCACCCCACTTAAATTTGTAAAAACTAATAACTTAAACTTAATTTCTTCATGTTGTCCTAACAAAAATCAATTAAGTTAGCTTAATCGTTCTTACAAATGTATGTGGATTAACCATAAAGCAATTAAGCTAACCTTACGAATTGTGTTGTATCAACTAATTTTAAATAAGTAGTTTGTACAAGCAGCAAACATAATTTTTTTTTAAATGTTCTTGTTACATATTATACAGCTTTCCTCTGTGTTGCTGGAGTCCACTGGGGGCAGTGTGACATACAAAAGAGCTGAAGACTCTAAGTCTGCATCCGTCTCCATCCATCCACACTCCTGCTGTCCTCCATCACTCTCTCCATCCCCCTGTCATCCTCTCCTAACCACCGCCGTCGTCTTCTGATAGATGAGGTAAATGCTCTTCAGGAGCGTCTGCTGCTAAATCCTCACGCAGCCAAGGGCATAAGCTGAGTCTTAACCCTAGAAAGCAGGTCTTAGTGTGTGTATGTGTGTGGGTGGGTGTGAGTGTGTCCCCGCTCTCTCTCTCTCTCTCTTTCTCTGAAACTCAAATGAGGTTTATTGGCATGACTTGCACAGTATTGCCAAAGCATTGTTCGATACATGAATAATGAACAAACAATTATACAATATATAAAGAAAACAAGAAAGAATAGAGCTAAACGAAGAGGTAAACCGGTACATGTATACTATATACAAACGTAATAAATGAGTAAATCAAATTAATAAAAACAGTAACAAAATATTTGAGAGTATTTGACATTTTAAAATAAACTTAAAATAAACAAATAAATAAAAACATGTAAATAAAAGTAAATAAATAATAAATACATAAATAAAATATTTAATACATTTTAATAAATAAATACTAACACAATATTTAAGACATTTTTTATTAAATAAATAAACAAAAAATAGTAATAATGACAAAAATAGTTAATACATTTTAATAAATAAATAAATAAATAATAACAACAAAAAATTTAAGGCATTGTAATAAATAAATAAATTATAAACGTATAAACAAATAAATACTAAATAAATGAATAAATAAATAATAGTAGTAATAATAATAATAATAATAATGATGATGATGATGATGATGATGATAATAATAATAATAATAATAATTTTGTTCAACAGTATTATCTTACTTTAGTTTTGTCTGGCTGAAAAAAATCTCTCTCTCTCTCTCTCTCTCTCTCTCTCTCTCTCTCTCTCTCTCTCTCTCTCTCTCTCTCTCTCTCTCTCTCTCTCTCCCTCTCTCTCTCTCCTTCTCGTTCACTAAGCCGCACCTCAACAGGCTGGTAATTAAAATGTCACTTTTGGCTGTTTTCAGGCCAAATCTCGGCTGCATTATACAAGTAGAAAAGGAATCAAACATCCCAGTGTGTTTTATTTCACAACATGGGACCATTTTAGACTTACAAAATCATTCTTTGTAACATCCCAAATCCGTTTTCAACATGGACATGCACCCAAATCCGATCAAACGTAATGGATTTGTTTGGTTTTTCAAGATCTCGGTCATATTTCAGGGTTAATTAATTTCAGATTTATCTTTGCATGACATTCTGATTTCTTGACCATTTGAAATATCCTTGGATTAAGCTGTTTTGTATGCCAGTGTGCTTTCTCATTTCTAAAACGACATAAACGCATAGTCATCACGGACAGTAAACATGTATCAGTATTCTTCTTCTGTTCCTGTTGCTGTCATTGTTTATCGACAACCAAAGAGAAAGAGCTGACGCCGGGTCTACAACCTGATACATATGTGAGTCTCTGAGCTTTGACCACCCACTGTTTTTTTTTTTTTCTTCCCCGTCTTAGCCGGTGTGAGGTCTGACCCCCTTAATGTGTAACATAAGGCTGTGACCCTTATAATACCATGGCCATATTAGTCTACTCCCACTCTCAACACAGACTGCTGCATCTCGCACTGAGAGAGATCTTATTTTCAAGAAGTAATAGTATTTCTGATGAAAACAGAGACGGAATACATTTTTATATTTCAGATATTCCGGCACTCTGTTATAAGGGTTCATCCTTCAGAAAGAGTGTTAGGTTGTAGGTTTTTAATGTTTAGGAAATATATGTGAGCTTCAAGGAATATAAATAAACAAACAAATAAATAAATAGTTAAATAAATAAATAAATAAATGTATTAATTGAATTTAACAAATGTATAAAAATAGTGATGTGCATTCATGTATATAAAATAAAATAAAATAAATGTATTAATAAATAAATATCCTAATTAAATTTAACACATGTCTATAAATAGTGATATGCATTCATGTAAATAAAATAATATTAAAAAATAAAATAAAATGTATTTATTAATAAATAAAAATCGTAATTGAATTTAACAAATGTCTAAAATAGGGATATACATTCATAAAATAAAATAAAATAATTGAATTGAAAAAATATGAGTTTCAAAGAATAAAAATAAAATAAAACAATAAAAACAAACAAAAGACAAACAAACAAACAAACAAAACAAAGCAAATAAATAAATAAATAAATAAATAAAATGTCTTATCTGAATTGAACAAATGTATCAAAATATTGATCTGCATTCATGGAAAAGTATAAAAAATTATAAAAAATAAAATAAAATAACATTTTATTAAATAAATAAAAAATAAAATAAAGTAAAATTTAGAAATACAAAAAAAAAAAACTAGCAATAATAAAACATAATAAAAAATAATTACAAAAAAAACTGTATAGTGCTCTATATTTATATTTGTTAAAAACATTTGGAAGCCCTGAAACTTCAATTCAGCAGTATAATCTGCTAAAGCATGTATATGAGTGGGTTTTCTGTGTTTCTTTTTCCCCTGTTAAAAAAAAAAACTCACAGGAAATCGAGGGATATTTTCTCTCTCTCTTCAGTTGGCTTATTTGTACCTCCTCAGAATCAGGTCAAGAGAAGATGGCCATTAATTTGGCCTTGATTCCTGAAATCCAGTGAGAGCAGCTTTTACAGAGCAGCTCTGTGCATAAACAAAATGTGTTTACTGGACTTTATTAAGCTGCGCCAATGAAATCGCTGCTCTTAACCACAGTAGCAGAAAGCAATCCCCCCCTTCATCTCGCTCATCCTCTGACCTCTGCAAAACAACATCCCTGCGGAAATCTGAATTGCTGGATTTATCCAAATTGGTGCACTTTTTGAGAAATGGGCATTATGTGGGATTATACATGTCTGCTGAGCGTGATGTTAAGTAATTCAACCAGATGCTGCTGCGATCATGAGGTCACCTGTGGAGATTCAGCTCAACTTTGTTTCTGTAAGGACGGTCTTTCTATGAAGTTGCTGGACTGAGAGGACCGGGGGTCAGCCGCCTAGGAAAAGACTACACGGATTTTGCTACAGATTATGACATAGATTAATGGCGTCTAAATTGCAGCCTAATACATGGAATCAGGAGAGATGTTGTTCCTTGTTATACACGCATTGAGATTGCCAACATAGATTTTAGTCTCTGTTTTAATCACATTTTAAATGGTCTTCTTTTGTTTTGTTTTGAGAGATCGACCCTGTGAAAAGAATACACTTTTACTGATGTATTTATCTAAAGGTGCTGTATGTAAGTTTTTGAGTCTTCTAAAGCATAAAAATACCATAATATGTTTGCAGATATTTAAGAAACATGCCAAGTGAACATTCTTGCTTATCTGAAAAACAATGCTGAAGTCAGATATTCTGCTTTGAAAATGTGCTTTCTGTGCCGGAACGCTGTCTTTGTTTTGGTTATTTTAACCCGCCCAATGCCAATTTAGCCAATTATATTTCACCACCCCGGGTTGCCTTGCTGGAAAACCGTGTATTTAATTCATTCAGTCAGAAAGGCTCTCAAAGCATGCGTCCGTGACCAAAATGCGACCTCCAGTGAACAGTAGCAGACAGTTCCACATTAGGAATTCCACATTAGGTTATTAATTAGCAAAAAATATAAATATTACGAAGGTAAACATTAGGTGAGCAGGTTACATTGTAACCCCGTGTCCTAACAACACGCTACATGACGAGATTTGCAGTGATAAACAATTTGCCATCTCCAGGTTGGAGGAAAGTCCTTACCCCAGGTGGAGGAGTTCAAGTATCTTGGGGTTTTGTTCACGAGTGAGGGAAGGATGGAACGTGAGATTGACAGGCGGATTGGTGCAGCGGCAGCAGTAATGCGGTCGATGTACCGGTCCGTTGTGGTGAAGAAAGAGCTGAGCCGAAAGGCAAAGCTCTCGATTTACCGGTCTATCTACGTTCCTACTCTCACCTATGGTCATGAGCTTTGGGTCATGACCGAAAGGACAAGATCTCGGATACAAGCGACCGAAATGAGTTTCCTTCGCAGGGTGGCAGGGCGCACCCTTATAGATAGGGTGAGGAGCTCTGTCACCCGGGAGGAGCTCGGAGTAGAGCCGCTGCTCCTTCACATCGAGAGAAGTCAGCTGAGGTGGCTCGGGCATCTGTTTCGGATGCCTCCTGGACGCCTACCTAGGGAGGTGTTCCAGGCATGTCCCACCGGGAGGAGGCATCGGGGAAGACCCAGGACACGCTGGAGGGACTATGTCTCTCGGCTGGCCTGGGAACGCCTCGGGATCCCCCCGGAGGAGCTGGAGGAAGTGTCTGGGGAGAGGGAAGTCTGGGGTTCTCTCCTAAGACTGCTGCCCCTGCGACCCGGCCCCGGAAAAGCGGATGAAAATGAATGAATGAATGAATGAACAATTTGGCTGTTTGCACCAGACGAAACATGACAGACATTTAAATACAGTCATTCAGAAGCACAAAATATGCACTCACTCACGAAATGGTAAGGTTTAGAATCTAATTAATTTATATATTAACCCTCTTTAACATTATTATATGTACATGCTGAATGATTGATATTTGTTTTGTAACTTGGCTTGCAAGTAATTTCACACGGTTTATTTTATTTTCAAGATCTGAGGTGAACTATCTGCTGCTGCTTTCAGTAGTATGGCAATAAATGTCATGTAAAATGGCATTCAAACTCACATTATTAGCATTTAACACTGAATAAAGCACATGAGGTGTACCTGAGGTGATCATTGTTTATCCTGTTATTCAGCTGTGAGAAATAGAAGCCGTTTCTAAAATAGAAATTTCAGGTGTTGGTTAGGACAAAAACTCCTTTTTGTATGAAAAAAATATTTCTTCTATTGCATGCTGTTGCTTTTAGTTAGAAAACGGTTTAAATCAGCCTTTAGGCTCGATATTCATGTACACTCATGTCAATCTGGCAACCTGCGCTTGCGTGTGTTTTGATCCAGGAGTGCAATACCTAGTTCAACCACTGAGTGTCAAACTTACATACTGCACCTTTAAAATAATATGTATTAAAGGGGACCTATTATGCAAAAATCACTTTTTTAAGGGGTTTAAGCAAAGTTGTGTGGATAAACAGTCTGTGAATATAACCAGCTTGTAATTTGTAATAAATAAAATGTATTAATATTCTTTTTTTTATAAATCACACTTGATAAAAAGCAGAAACACTTTGATTGACATTCTCCCTTTGTACGTGTCATCAGAGGGCAAAGCGCCGCCTATTACTGACCATCTCTCTCTCATTAGCATATAACATTAGTCTTGTTTTTGAGTCTGCCACTATGCTGACACATAGACATTTGTAGCTCCGCCCACTTTTGAAAAGAGCACAATCTCATTTAAATTTAAAGGCACAATTAGAATCAAAGCCTAAAAGGGGCAGTTTCCAAGAGTTATAAAACACTATTTGTGTGGTATTTTGAGCTGGAACTTCACATACACACTCAAGGGACATCTGAGACTTATGTTACATCTTGTAAAAAAGGGGCATAATAAGTTCCCTTCAAAGAAATTTCAGTCAGGATAACTTTTGTCAAATATATATATATACTGTAGATATATTAAGGATGCAGTTAGTGTTGTCGGAATGGTTCTGTTCTGGGCAAAACTACACACCATCAAGACAACGCCTTTATCCCCCTACCCCTCCAGAACAGAACTCAAACACTTTCATAAACAATTTGGATTTATTATGAGTTAATGTAAATGTCAGGGATGTAAGGCTGATTACTTTATAATTGCACGTATATTGAAATGCAAATTTATAATAAACTTAGTAAACTGAACTTTAGAGTGCTTATATTTATACAGTACATATACTGCATGTTGTCGAGATATATATAGCTCTGAAAAAATAGAAACACGTTTCAGTTTCTCTGGATTTAAGCAAAAACAACAAAAGTAAAATTCTGAGATAGAGTACATTTGAAGAAACTGATCATTTCAAGTGGTCTTGCAAATTGTATTATTTAGATTTTTGTGTGTACTTGTATTCATCATGTTGTAGGGATTAAATGTCCCCACAAGTATAGTAATACCAGTAAATTTAGATTTTTATTTTTTTTTGGTCCACAGGAGGAGCTCATAAATCACACAGAATTAAATGTTTTGAAAATGTAAAAATGCAGATTGTTCCCTGTGGGTTGGGTTCAGGGTTAAGGCTATAGAATATGCAGTTTGTACAGTATAAAAATCATTATGTCTATGGGAAGTCCCCATAAAGACAGCTGTACAAGTGTGTTTGTGCATGCGCATGTGTGTGTGTGTGTGTATGTGCATGTTTTTGTGACTTATCAGAACACAAATGTGTATAACGACATGAGTATCACACAGGTATTGCAGCATTTGTTGAATTATGAGGACATTGCTGATGTCCCCCATTTCTCAAAAAGCTTACAAATCATACGGAATAAGTTTTTTCAGAAAGTAAAACTTCACACAGTTTCCTGTGAGGGTTGGGTTTAGGGATAGTGTTTTGGTAGATAGAAAATACAGTTTGTACATTATATATAATGGAAACCTATGTAATGTCCCCACAATTCACAAAAACAAACCGATGTGTGTTTGTTGCTTGGTTTGGGTGATTAGCAAGGCTTGCCAAGCAACTACATTAGAGATAAATGCAAATGCAATCACATTTTCTCTTTGTATTTTAGAGGTTTTATGATTCTTCATGTTTCCTTCAGTGCGTTCTGTGCTGGCTTGGCGGTAGATAAAAGAGTATACCTGGCTGACAGGAGTGTTGTGTCGGTGTAGAGGCTCACAGATGTATATAGTGTGGCATTATGCGAGGCACTGGAGGAATTGGGTTGCCAATCTGACAATGGCTTGCAATCGCTTTGCTGGAAGCTTCTAGACCGGTGCAATATTACACCTGAATGAACCTGACGGACTCAGTCTTTGTCTCGCTTACTCTCTGCCGGTTTCACTTCCGTGTCTTACATGGACAGTAGAGTGATGTGCATGTTTTATTTCTTTGTTGTGTATATATATATATATATATGAGTAAATCTGTGCGCTAACTCCGGCGGGTTGCTGTGCGACACCAATTACAGTAGTGAGCCCTAGAATGGCAATATAAATGCTAATCAGTCTTTACAACTGTACTCTGGGAAACATAGAAAGACAAGGGAATTGAAAGCAAGGTGTGTATGTGCCATTATGATTACCAAACAGTGTTGTCATACAACAAGAAATGTATATACAATAGTTCCTGTGAGAAGCTTGAGATAGTGTCATGTCGTCTGTTTAGTTTAGCGATATGGCTATCGTACTGTGGTTTAGTCACTCATCGTTTTCCTTGTTCACAAAATGACATTAAAAGTGAACTTGCGCTGTAAGTTGAGGAAAGTTTTTTGAAACTTTTTAGGTTTGTTTGCAGGAATACTAATAGCTACTATCATACGCCTGGTTCCTCCAAGCAGAACTCAAACAAGTTTTCAGCTCTCAGCCATGCTAATGCTGCTAATTAGCGTGCTAAAGGAGGGATTACAACACAGACAGCAGCAGAGACAGCGACTATGCCTCTATTTCTCTCTCTCTCTCTCTCCTTCTGTATGACCATTTCCTCGCTTTGCATCTGTCTGTACGGACGATATTTCACATTTCTGGCAGGCTAATTAGAATGTCGGTCAACGGAAACGAAGGAATGTTTCACGCTTGTGTCAAACGAATCCTTCTGTTCGGAGCACGGTGTGAATCTTAAAATAGAAATACATGTTATCTTGCATTCCTGGTGCTCGACTGCATCCTACAGGGGGAGCTGTGGAGTAAATGTGCTCAGTATTAGATCATGGGTAGCGTTGGATCACAACTTATCCATGTTATCCTTAGCTTATAGTTGTTTTCTGATTTGAGGGGTTTGTCGAAAGTTATACTGAATTAAAGACTGCTATAAAGGCGACCTATTATGCGAAAATCAGTTTCATAAGGGGTTTAAACACACTTGTGTGGAAACGCTGTCTGAATATAGCCAGCCTCTAATGGTTAAAAATTAATTAATAATTGAATAATTATATTTTTTATAATCACACTTCATAAAACAGTCTGTAGAAACATTTTGATTGACATTCTCTCTTTTGTACGTGTCATCAGAGGGGGAAAGCCCCGCCAATTAGTGATGATCTTTTCCTCATTAGCATAAACAGCCCTGAGTGAGAAGCAGCCATCTGCCATTAGAGTCTTGAATCTGCTGTATAGCTCTGCCTTCTTTTGAAAAGAGCACAAGCTCATTTGAATTTAAAGCGATAGTCACCAAAACGGCACAGTTTGGATCAAAGCCTAAAAGGGGCAGATTCATGTGGCATTTTGAGCTGAAACTTCATATACACACTCTGGGGACTTATTTTACATCTTGTAAAAATAGACATAATAAGTTCCCTTTAAATAGCGAAGATGTGCGTTTAATAAAAAATAATAATAATAATAATTTCATGAAATTGTAAACAGACACACAGAGTAGACCTGACCTTCGAAATCAAAGGTTATGACATTTAATCATCCTGCAGCTAACAACATATTTAATTAGTAAAGACGTATCTATGTTCAGTTCATCTAATTGAACACGTTCAGCCCAGATTTAGAAGAAAAACACATATTCACTTCAGACATCCTATAAATAGTGTCTAATCTGAACTTACAAAATGCATGGATGAGTCCCTAAATGGTCTATTGAACTATTTGATTCTACCGATTGCTCCTATAGAGCAAAATCACTTTTTTCCTTTTCCCCTGCATTGAAATCCAGGGACTCGGCTCTCCAAACACCTACGTGTCCTTCATTCTTTTATTTCCCAGTTTGCAGCCTCTGTGTTGTCATCATTGTTGCACTGAAAAAAATCCTCACCTCAGATTCAGCTTCGCGCTTTGAGAGTCGGAGTGCTACTCTGCGAGAGAGAGGGCAAACAATGTTAGCCGCGATGTAATTAGCCAAAGCTTTTTTGTGCATTACGATTTGCTTCCCGTCGTGCTCCTTTTCAGATGGCTCTTCTATTTATTTATATGTATTTTTACAGGGGCATCCTGCGAGCTTGGACTTCAAAGGGAGTTTAATAGTGTGGAGTTATTCCATGCCAGTGCGTCGCCTGAAAATGCTAATGTGCCATCGGGGTGGCTAAATGATTTGCTATCCTTTCAAACATGCTGGCAGGGGTTTCAATCTGGCCTGCCTCCCGGGCCAGTTGACAGTGGTCTCGGCTCGGTCCCCTGAGGACATTAGTGCGAATCAGAGAGTCGGCCAGGAGGCGCTGGCGTGCTGTGCCATCATTTGGCCACGACCCAGCTCCCCACGGCCCTGTCCTCAACCGCCTGCAAAAGAAACACACCTCTCCACATAGGAGTCCTCACTTAGAAGAGATTTAATCAACTCCTTGATGGCTCTTTCAGAGTTTGGCTGAAGAAACGGGTTAAAGACTGTGGCCCGCCAATATAACATTAAAGAACCAACAGCAACAGAAGTCAACAGTGTTGTTTGCCAAGCATTACCAGCATATGATCCAAAAAAATATGCATCAACACTGCTAAGGAATAAAGGTCATTAGACTGGAACCCCAACGCACAAACGCTAAAAGGTATCAATAAATACATTGTAAAGTGACAGTTCACCTGTAACTGTTGACTTCTGTAGTCGGAATAAAAATGCTATGGAAGTTAATGGTTACATGTTTCCAGCTTACTTCAAAATATCTGTTTTAGTGTTCAACAGAAGACAAAAAACTAAGTCAAACAGGTTTGGAATCATCCAGGTACTTCTCGCCTAATGTTTTTCAAATACAAATTTTGACACACTACTCGGATTACATGCTGTGTTTCCCATACTACTAAAGCATACAACTTAAGACGCACCTCTTGACTAGCTTTTTCAGGTGTGTTCACTGCAAAACAAAAAGAAAAATCCATTTTCTAGACACTCCAACCTACCCCTCACCTAAGCTTAGAAGGGATTTAATCAACTCCTTGATGGCTCTTTCAGAGTTTGGCTGAAGAAACGGGTTAAAGACTGTGGCCCGCCAATATAACATTAAAGAACCAACAGCGACAGAAGTTAACAGTGTTGTTTGCCAAGCATTACCAGCATATGATCCAAAAAAATATGCATCAACACTGCCAAGGAATAAATGTTACTAGGCTGGAACCCCAACTTACAAATGCTAATAGATACCAATAAATACATTTTAAAGGGATTGTTGACCCCAAATATGAAAATTTACTCACTATTCACTCACCCTCAAGTAGTTCCAAACCTTTATGAGATCCTTTCTTATGTTGAACACAAAGTATATTTTAAAGAAAGCTGACAACCTGTAACTATTGACTTTCATAGTAGGAAAAAAATAAATACAATGTAAGTCAATGGTATGTTTCCAGCTTTCTTCAAAATATCTGTTTAGTGAAATATCTGTTTTATGATTTATCAAAATATCTGTTTTGGTGATCTCAAAGTACAAACTTTGAGATGCACCTCATGGTTAGCTTTTCCATGTATGTTCACTGCAAAAAGAAAGAAAGAAAATATTTTCTTTCGTAAAGGTTTTGTCTTGTTTCTAGTCCAAATATCTAAATGTTTTTTTTTAGCTCAACAAGCATTGTAAAACTACAGTACAATTGTATTTGTTAATTTACAGTGCACTTGTACATGTTTCATCTTAACTGGCAACCAAAATTGCCAGTAATACTGTACATTTTACCACACTTTTCTTTTTTGTTTCTTTTTTTTACAGTGTGGGACAGAGAATGGCCCATTTCTTATGGTCAATTGTTTTATTGTTGGAGTTGAGACAAGGGTCTCCATGAAGGCCAGTGATAAAGGTGCTAACGTTTCGAAATTGGATTAAGCACAGAGTGCCCCCTAAAAGAGAGTGCAGTTTATTGAAGCCTTATCTTAAGTGATAATGTTACCATGAAGAGCAGTATAATAGCAGCAAAGTGGACTGAAGCCATATAAAAGATATGGGTCTGAGGCAGAGAGCGAGATGATAGCCAGTAAGTGTGTGTGTGGACCGCACATTACGCACACAAGCCCAGAAGACCGCTGGGTCGGGGTGTTTTTATTAGGATGTAGAGAGAGAGAAAGGATGTAGGGTCATAGGAAGCTGCCCATCACCGATCAAGCATTGGGTTTAAATCACATTTCCTTTGGATACGAGTGAAAGAGGAGCCACATCACACTGCCAGCATCAAATTTAAGGCACTAGCACTAGAACATGCTTCCCACCAGATTTACACTCTCTGGTTCGCTGTGAAGAATAGAGTCCAGTGTGTTTACAAGGTCACTTCTGGCTCGTCTGTGATCAAATAAAACTCTCAACCTTCACCAGAACACGGAGACCCTTCTGAAAGAGGAACACATTTATGACCGCTCTGATGTTCTTTTACTAAGAAACGCATGGACTTAGTACTTTGTAGTAAGTCAGATGTGATGTGCCAATTGATTCTACTGGTATCACTCACATTTATAAAAAAAAATAAATAAATAAATAAATAAGATGCATGTCTCTGCTATAGAAAAAAAGTTAAACTAATGTGTGTCTCATTCAAAGTACATTTTTATATTGGATTAGGATTTTTAAGTTGAACCAACCCAGCAGACACACACCGTCATAAGACATTAATATTAGGTTAGATTTAGGTCGCCAGCATTTAAGGACAATGGTATTTTGATGTCCAATAACGATGTGAAATGACGTAGATATTTGGTTGATTTTAGGTTGTGTTGGAAAGTGACCAAAATCCCACGTCGAGCCAACATCTTAAACCAACGTCATATTAATGTCAAATACTGATATTTAATTATCAGGTACGGCAACCAAAATCCAACGTCTGATAGACGTCATAGTTGCAACGTCCACACAACGTCAAGCTGTAACATCATTAGACGTTGATTTTTTGTGCTTTTAGGTTGCGTTGGAAAGTAACCAAAATGCAACGTTGGACATTGATGTCGGCCTGACGTTGGGTTCTGACGTCAACCCGATTTTCATTTCCAAGCAAAATGTCTCACGACATTGGTGTACAACATCAATCTGACGTCATGTTGACGTCCTGTGCCTACTGGGAAAGTAATTCAATTAATTCATGGTCTATTTAAAAATAATGTTTTACCTTTGGGTGAATTTTTTGTTTTTTTATTGGGCAGAATAAATATTTTGATTAATATTAAATTATGTTTTTTTTAACCAAGTTTTTTCAACCAAGTCAAAATTATAATTTGAGGAAATGTATTTATTTAGCTGTGACAAATTACATATATATATATATATATATATATATATATATACAGATTTCCCCTAATAACAATAATAATAATAATAATAATAATAATAATAATAATAATAATAATAATAATAATAATAAAATCATTGTACCAAAAAACTCTGTAGTAAATAATACTTTTACTCTGTGTGAATATATATATATATATATATATATATATATATAATTTTTTTATTATTATTATATATTATTATTTTTTTTTTCCTTGACCACAATAAATATATTGCATTAGATTTAATACAATTTTAATGCTTAGACCAAAGTAAAATTTTACTTTGAGAAAAAATCAAAATAAAACATTCCTGTAAAAATTACAGTAATTTGTAATAATGTAAATTTTAATTTAATTGTATATATCTATATTTATTTTTTTCAGTGTGAATAAATAGATCAATGTTTTCCTTTGAAATATGACCAGCATTAGACCATTTCATTGTGCTCTCTCTTTCCAATGCGTTTGAATACTGTGGATATTATGTGATATGAAACGCATTTGGCAGACTACACTCTATCTGTAATCCTTTCTCTGGGCTGAGAAGATGAAATGGAAGGGGATGGAGGTAAAAAAAAAAAGAAGAAGAAAATGAAATTGCAGCAAAGAGCTGGCTTTCACATTACGAATGTTTGGAGATTTTTAGGAAAGCCGAGCGTTCCTGTTTTCCAGCAAGACTCAGGGGGATTTATTCCCATTCGCAGACGGTGTTATCTAATTGTTGTCTGATTAAGAACATCAACACACAAAACCTCCTGAGGTAAACAAAGTTATCGCCTTAGAGAGCTAGAAACGGTAAAGGGATTGTAGTCGTACATGAATGAAAGATAACTGAATATTGTCAAGCTAATCCAACATACCTGTCTGTTTGTGTGCTGATATACATCATTATCACATGGTAATTTAATTTCCAAGATTGTATTTATACTCAGATTTTAATTTCACAATGAAACGCCTCTATTATAAACTCAAGATGACCCTCTGACTCTCAGCCGTGTTATTTTCTTTACCAGGATTTTATCTCAATACAATATAGCTCCAACGCTGTTGCACAAGATAAATGTGCTTAGGCTATTTTAGGAGCACAGATAATAGAATTTGTTTTCAGAGGAAAATATCTTTTTTTTCCCCTAACAGAGCCCTTAAATATGATCCTGAACACATCTTTGAAAATAAATCTAACTGTAAAAACTAAAATGACCGTAATTTCAACTGTAGAAATGCTACAGTAAAAAGCTGTAACCTGGTTAACAGTAGGTTTGCTTTCACTTTTCAGTTTTTATGCCTTTTTTCTTGACATTACTATGATTCTTTTTAGTTTTCTCATCAGTTATGTACATTAGAGTTTTATGTTACAGTGCTCAGCATAATTGAGTACACCCCATTTTGAAAATGAATATATTTATCCATTTCTCAGTGAATATAGGCAATGTATTTTGGTGCGTTTAAACAAAACAGATTTATTAAACAGATTATTCATTCATTCATTTTCTTTTCGGCTTAGTCCCTTTATTAATCTGGGGTCGCCACAGCGGAATGAACCGTCAACTTATCCAGCATATGTTTTACGCAGCGGATGCCCTTCCAGCTGCAACCCATCACTGGGAAACACCTATACACTCTCATTCTCACACACACACACACCACGGACAATTTTGCTTACCCAATTCACCTTCAGCGCATGTGTTTGGACTGTGGGGGAAACCGGAGCACCCGGAGGAAACCCACACCAACACGGGGAGAACATGCAAACTCCACACAGAAACGCCAATTGACCCAGCCTCGAGACTCGAACCAGCGACTTTCTTGCTGTGAGGCGAACGTGCTACCCACTGTGCTACCCACTGTGTTGGTCTTTATTTATTGAATTTTTTTTTTTTACTATTTGTGTTATTCACTTTTTTTCCCCCAAGTTGGTCTTAATCAACACACTAACACAAAACTCTGCTATTTGTGTTGCTTGCCTATCTACAATAAATCACTTTAAGGTTGTATTTCAATTAGGATGCTGCCCATGAAGAAAGTAGACGACAAAGCAGTCCACTAGGATTTGAAACGGAGCCTCCTCTAGTTAAGATAAATGCCAGCTACCCAAACAACACACACACGCACACACACACACACGCACGCACACGCACACAAACACACACACACACGCATGCACGCTTTCTTATGTCCCCATCCATGTCCTACATAATTTTGGATGAGGGGAGCACTAGTGCAAGTGTAGTGATGAAAAGGGTCCCGGCGGTCCCGCTCAGGGCTAGTTTATGACGCTGTGGCCCGTTCTGCTGTCTCTCACCTCCAGGGACCCCAGGTTGAAATCTGGTTCAGGTCTCCACTGGGCCCGACTCTTCTGTTACAGCATCATTAATTCAGCTCAGAGAATTTTAGCAGCCATAGATACCAGTCAGTCTCTCTGTGTATCTCTTTTTCTCTCTCTCTCTCTGCATTCCACTTGTTTTTCTCTTGCGTACTTCTCTCTCCTTGTTGCCTCATCCCACCGCAAACCTCCTTCTTTCAACCAATCTTTGTATATTGTAATCTCTTCGCTCTCTGGTTTTAACATTTAGGTTAGGGAATTTAAAGCACATATAGTCAAAATTATTCGCCCTCCTGTGAACTTTTTTTTTTTGTAATATATATTTTTCAATAACGTTTAACAGAGCAATTATTATTATTATTATTATTAGCCCCCTTAAGCAATATATCGTTTTTGATTGTCTACAGAACAAACCATCTTTATACAATGACTTGCCTAATTACCCTAACTCAACTCTTTGTCACATAAGGGTCTGGGACAACAGAGGTGAGGATCCACATGCAGTTTATTAAGAAGAGTAGTCAGGTTAACGGTCAAACAGGTATCAAACTTTTAACCATTTTTTCAGAGGATGACAAGCTGACGAAACATTGCTGTCACTCTGATACAAGTTTTATTTATGGAGAAAATTACAAAGCACTGCAGTGTTTGGGTGCTCTGTGTTGGTCTGAGATAATTAGTCTACCGAAATGTGTATATCCCATACAAGCTGAAGCTGATCGGTCAGTCCTTGTCACATGACTCGCTGTGCGCTCGCAGCATTCAGTCAACTGAGTGCATCTGGAAGGCGCGAGTGCGCGCACCTTCATTGAAAATAACAAACTTGTGCGAACTCTAGAAAAGACACGATATGCGAACGGCCCCTAAAAGGCCGCCGTAGTTTGCGATCTCCAGCAGTTGATCTTCTTGCACAGACATGGTGGATTCACCTGATTTGTTGACAAATGGGTTGTGGATCCATTCCTTGGCAGTTCGTGGGTCCTTCACTGGGCCTTTTCCCCTTCGCAAAGAAACGTTCCAAAGACGTCTGTTTCTTACTCATTTTGCTGCTTGTGGGTTACATTTGGGTGCTCAAGTGAATGAGAGAATACACTAATTTTTTTTCAAAATAAAAGATTTTTCAAAATAAAAGATCATTTAAAGCGACGCGGTGGCGCAGTGGGTAGCACGTTCGCCTCACAGCAAGAAGGTCGCTGGTTCGAGCCTCGGCTGGGTCAGTTGGCGTTTCTGTGTGGAGTTTGCATGTTCTCCCCGTGTTCGCGTGGGTTTCCTCCGGGTGCTCCGGTTTCCCCCACAAGTCCAAAGACATGCGGTATAGGTGAATTGGGTAAGCTAAAATTGTCCGTAGTGTATGCGTGTGAATGAGTGTGTATGGATGTTTCCCAGAGATGGGTTGCAGCTGGAAGGGCATCCGCTGCGTAGAACATATGCTGGATAAGTTGGCGGTTCATTCCGCTGTGGCGACCCCAGATTAATAAAGGGACTAAGCCGAAAAGAAAATGAATGAATGAAGATCATTTAAACTCAGATAATAAATAAATCAGAAATAATTAATGATTTCTTGTGTGGCCCGGTACCAATTGATCCACGGACCGGTACCAGTCCGCGGCCCGATGGTTGAGGACCACTTGTGTACAGTATTCAGTGGGAAACAGGAACCGGTGTGTGCGAGGTACATGCTGGGAGTTGTAGTTTGTTAATGTGGCGAGTGTGTAGTTCTTCAGCAATGCACAGCAGATAGATCGCTGGTGATCGTAACACTCTTCCAATTAAAGAAGAACTGAAAAAAATCTTTGGAGAACAAGTATAGTTTACAATAGTCATTTTCGATGGATTGCTAATGCCAAATGTTTGTCATTAAAACAAACAACATACAGATAAGTCCTGCATGGTGGCTAGAACTTGGTCAGAGAAAAGCTATCAAACATTGTTCACTTCAATGAGTCAGTTTAATGGTGATCCAATAGAACAACTGATGGAAGGTTTGCAAAGAAATGCCATGCTCCTTCATAAAAGTATTTTTAAAATACAAAATACAGTTGTTTTTTATTTTGATACATGTTGTGGCTGCTGTATTTTGTAGTTTATTTTGATACACTTAAACTGAAAGGTCCCGTGAAGTGCTTTGAAATGTGCATTTTTATTTGATGTTATTCGAAGTAATTTCAACCAAAACACAAAGAGAGGGTGGGACATAGTGTAGCTCCTCCCCTTTTTATAAAACAGCCAATAGCGTTTTGAACGGTTATCAACGCTCTGCCAGTGAGAGTGGTTGAGCTCAAGAGCATCAAATGTAAAGCGTCTTAAAGGGGGCGGGGCATGTCAGACACTAGAGAGCATTTGATTCGTCATGATTTGAGAAAGTATGAGGTGACGTGAAAAAAAACATTAATCCATTTAAACACGCTTTACATGTTTATGCCAGTTTTATATCTTCCAAATGTGAATTTTGTCACTGTTTTGGAGCACACTAGCTTATAGATATCCTAAAAACTAACAATACTGGTACTAACATCTAACAAAATGTATTTTAATTCCATAAGATCTTTGGTATTTGATTTTAAAATGCATTTCAATGTATTTTTTGCACCAACCCTGATAACCACCATTGCAAAGCTCCAGCAGCCAGACATGAAATTACAAGAAAGATGACGCCTTTATGTTCTTTAAACTTTTGAGCACTTTACTTTCTTGTGGGGCTCAGTTTGCTCATTTTTTTTCACTCTATTCATCATCTTCTCTCATTAGAGCTGAGGAACATCAGGGTGCCGCCCCTGAACCTGCACATGGCCAATGCGTTTGCCCCTTTAATTGCACCCGAGCCCTTTGATGGAGTCCATCCTTTTTTCTTTTTTTTTTCCATTTTCACCTCAGCGGAGCCAGAATGATGAGCTCGACCGAGGTGATAGAAAAAACTATAAAGTAGATGCCATTTTCACTGAGGACACCATAAAGGGCTCATGCATGAAAAAGACCCCATAATTCTGTCTTTCGTTTGTCCTTCTTCTTATCCCACACTACAGGACACTAGAAGTGTCTTCAGCCTTTGTTGGTCTTGTCTGCTGGTTTACAAGATGAAAGTGGCTTGTTTGGCAACCTTCAAACGCAGAAGGCCTGAAAAGTTGCTCTTTGTCTCTGACACTTCAATGCGCTCTCTAGCACTTGGCGAGTGTGTGTCTTTATCTGTGTATGTATAGTGTGGCTGTGCCGGAGAGGGGCAGAAAGGGTTGATTCGGTTGATGCAACATAATGGAAAAGAAGCACATAGTTTTGAGCAATGCATTTGTGTTTTTATGTAGCTTTTATGTGGTTGGAACTTTAAGTTAAGTAGCAAATAAACTCCAGGTCACGATCTGAC
Organism: Danio jaintianensis; assembly: GCA_903798115.1. Classification (NCBI taxonomy): domain Eukaryota; kingdom Metazoa; phylum Chordata; class Actinopteri; order Cypriniformes; family Danionidae; genus Danio; species Danio jaintianensis. Next base: position 12,046,879 of record CAIGQV010019081.1, on the reverse strand, counting down.
ATGATACATAGATCAAAGAGGAGACTAATAATAATAATAATAATAATAATAATAATAATAATAATAATAATAGGCGTCACGGTGGCACAGTGGGTAGCACAATCGCCTCTGTTGGACTTCAAAGGGTCCAGAGCATGTTCAAAAATGGGTTCGGAGTCAATCAGTCAAAATTACAAGTTTTATTTCACTTAAGCAGAAAAGAAACCAAGAGTAACGTGTATCAGCGCTGGAGAGATTCAACTCTGACTATTTGCTTTTTAACACCATTTTTATATGTTCCAGCTGGTACTTCCTATTTGACTCCACCTCACATCACTGTTGCTAGGCAGATTGCCTCTTCTATCTGACTCCTTCCTAACAGTTGACCTGACCTTTCAAATAGATGTTTCTTCATAACACGTACACACAGCTCATGCATCCTGTAATTGCAAAATTCTCAGCTTTTTTCATGAACCCATACCAGATAACACGATGTGCTGCTCTCAGCAGTCCGCAGCACTTCTCTATTCTGTGCACAGCATAACAGTTAACCCTTCAAACAGTTTTACAGTAATTAACACTTCATAAGTTGATTATTATAGCTTTCTTATATATGGAAACATATAAAAGTTTTATTTTAACTAAAAAACACCACACCTCACAGCAAGAAGGTCGCTGGTTCGAGCCTCGGCTGGGTAAGTTGGAATTTCTGTGTGGAGTTTGTATGTTCTCCCCGTGTTCATGTGGGTGTCCTCCGGTTTCCCCCACAGTCCAAACACATGCGCTGTAGGTGAATTGGGTAAGCAAAATTGTCCGTAGTGTGTGTATGTGTGTGAATGAGTGTGTATGGATGTTTCCCAGTGATGTGTTGCAGCTGGAAGGGCATCCGCTGCGTAAAACGTGCTGGATAAGTTGGCAGTTCATTCTGCTGTGGCGACCCCTGATTAATAAAGGGACTAATCCGAAAAGAAAATGAATGAATGAATGAATAAATAATATTAATAAACAATAATAATAATAATAATAATAATAATAATAATAAAAATAAAAATAAAATAAATAATAATAATAATAATAAAATACATAAATTGGAAATTAGATTATTCTGCTTATTTAATTTATTTTAATTTAATTTTATTTTATTGCTGAAAACAATAACATGCAACACAATCTCAGTGTTCTTAAAGAACCAATCTCATAAGACTTAACTATTCTTCCTACTTTTATATATTATTTTTCCCAGTGTTTGGACCCCATATTCACCCATGATGTCTTAAAATCCAATCTATGTAGGCAGTGTACTATCCTTTGCAACTAAAGCGGACTATTCCATCACTCATAAAAAAAAAAAGGTTCTTATGAATTAGTACAATAGGCCGCACCGAGACACAGACTCTGGAAACATAAAGTTGAAATGATCAGAAGCCAAAGGAACGAACATGATGAAAAAGACAAAGAGAAACAGAAATATAGCAAGAGGAACAGAATGGAAAAGCAGAAGATGAAAAGATCGAGTGTTGCCAACAAGGCTATCATGGAGGCAGATTATAGAAATGTGTTTTTGTTTCCGACATTGTCTATAATAGACCCTTTTCACAAGAGTCTCGTGTTTAACAGTCATCAGCATCTTAAAGTTTTTAATATGTAGATTAAAAATAATAATAATAAATTATGTATATTTATATGCATTTCAAGAGTTCACACTTAGCTATTGCTTGATTTGGCATGCTGTCCCGGGAAAGAACCCTGAGCTCGGAGATACTTAAGTCCAGGGCTCCTGCCTGGTCATGTAGCATGACAGGGGGTTCGAGATCAGGGGCCGGTTGCACCAGCAGTGCGTAAGATAAAACCATAGACTGTAAAAGATATGGACGTAGTATCCGTGACGTCACCCATAGGTTTCTGGAGAACACATAGGAGCTACAAGTAGGCGTGGCCCATAGATATACTAGATGTCGCCTGGCCCATTGTTGTCTATTGGAAGAAATGCGTCAATAGAGCCGCCATTTTAGTACAGGGTAGCGCTCCTTTGAAATGAATGCAGGACCAAGGTGCAGTGGAGGACTGTGGCCATCCAGAGCCAGAGATATACACATATATACATATATCTATGATCGGGAATTTTCCCCCGTGGTCAGTACGCAAAAAAATGTAAAAAAAAAAATGTAATTACGAAAATTACAATTTTACATCACTTTTCTACATCGATGGATAAGTGACCGCACGGGCATTGCCGATAAAGAATGTGTTTGTGTGCATGGAAATGTATTATCCTCCCTCCCTGTTAAATTTGATCTAATCCGTGTCCTGAAACACACCCCCTCTTCTGCTTTCACTTCTCATTCTGACGGAGGGAGCGATTCGTTTGGGAATGAATCTCCGTTATGAACGACTCGTTCTCTTAGCCGACAATAATACAAGTTTCTAGCACCACAGCATCTTGTTGTCATATTTCTTTTTCATTGCTTGCTGATTTTATTCAACAAAACTAGCATAAGCCTAGAATTCAGTGCAAGTTGATGCTACTTTGCCTTATAATCAGTGCAGTGAGAGACTGTATTATCATCAATAACGTGACTTGTTGAGCACAAAAGTTTGTAACATGTAAAAAACGAAATCTTGCCTATGAAATGTTCTGCCTTTGTGCTTTGTTTTCTTTGTTTGCTCGTTACTACACCCGTAAGCAGCGCTAAAGTCCAGCATCTTCACATTGGCACACTGTCTTGACTAGTGCGGTTGAAGGATGTTTGTCCTGGGAGCCCTGTACAAATATGGCGGCGCTATTGACGCATGCTGAGGGTCCGTATGCGATATCTAGTGTATATATCTATGGGCGTGGCCAACCGTCGCCATTTTGTTCGCGCGTCATCGCGCCGATCGGGGGATACCAAACAAGTGCAAAGAGGTGGAGTGTGAGCGGAGCTACAGATGACTGCTAGCACTGTGCTTAAAGGGGCTTTCCTTTGGGAGAAACGCTTAAACCTTCATCACCTGCGACTCGTTTGTGTTCTGACCACATGTGCTTGGTTGTAGACTATATCAGTAGTTGTGTTTAGTCTTTTAAAAACACTGTTGTAATACATTGAGCCACTAAGCATTGTTCTTATGACGTTTTTCTACAGGAGGAAAACGCAAATTACTTCCAGATACTTCAAATATAGTCTGTGTTAGTAAATGCTATGTTATGAAATCCAGGCATAAAACTGTATGACAACGTTTCGGATGACTGTTTTATAGCCTACAGCTGATCAATCTGTCAGATTCTGGAGTGCATACAAGTTCTAAAGAAAATTTTAAATGATAAAGTATCTTAAATAAATCAAATACATTTATAGATATGGTTTATAAGTATATCATTTCACTCACCTGGGTGAAACTAGCGTTCAGAAAAAAACAAAACACCAGCGAAGAAACTCGACACAGAGGAACATGCCAGCTACTGTTTCGGAGGTGTTATTGCAGAGCAACACAAACAGCACGCCGAAGTATAAATGCATGGCGCAAGGCAGGTGCCGTGGGTCATGCCGATCACTCGATGCAGAAGTATAAATCAGCCTTGCAGTGTCTATGGGGGCAGGACAGTAAATTTAACATTATTATATGTTCTGGTTGCCGTTATCAGTCTCACACCATTTTTTCAGTTTTCTGAAAGTCTTGATAACACCATCTTGGAGTTTTTCTTTTATTATTTCAGCAAATAGGATTGTAAAAAAATTGATTTGTTGTACTCTCCCATTCACTGCGCTCTAAGTTTACCCGACTATGACGACTTCCGCTTCTGAGAAACCCGGAAATTTGAAAAGGGTCCATGGAAACGGAGCTAAAATCAGTCCTTTCCTCCGCTCAGAGGAAGGCACGCTCCAATAGTAGGAGAAGGCCTGCAAGCATATGTCATTAAAATGCTTAGACAAGTGGAAGAGAGCAGGGGAGATGGCAGTGAAAGGGAGGGCAGAAGACATTACGTCGGGGAGGCGCTGTCAGACACAATCAGTCTCCAGACCTCCTGCAGTATTTACAGGGCAGAAGAGGAGAGGGACCCCCGTATGTGCAAGCCATGCCCCTCCAGAGATAAAGAAGACAGACAGATATACTGAAAAAAATTCTGGGTTCTACACAATCGATTTGTGTTGGGGCATCATGAAGGGATTAAGTTAATTTAGTTTTTACACATTTAAGTGGATTAAACATAAAACAATTAAGTTATCCCCCAAAAATACTGAAAAATTGTGTTGTTTCAGTTCAATTGAAATAAGTAGTTTGAACAAACAGCAAATGTCATACATATGAATAAATAATTAAATGAGTGAATGAGTAAATGAATAAATAAATGAATGAAATAATAATGGTCTACACAGTAAACAATATTTGTACTATAATTTTTAGTATTTGTACTTTAATATTTGTTTTTCTGGACCAGAATAAATATTTCTGATTTAGATTGAATTAAATTTTTAAGTTTGAACCAAAGTTAATTATACTACTACTATTAAAAACTACAAATTTTAGCTGTAATAGGCTATTTATTTATTTTATTTGTTTTTTAGTTGGTTCAAAGTATATATATATTTTCAGTGTAGACAGTTTACAGTACCTCAGATCTTAAAGTTATATAACTAGCCATAGCATAGTATATATAGAGTTTAGTCCAAAGTACAACTTTACTTTTTTTTGTTTTTAAATTACATTTAATTTACTTTAATAAAAAAAAAAAAAATTCTCCCAAAATACATATTTAGGTTGAACTAAAGTAATTCAATTAATTTATGGTCTATAAAAAACTATTATTATTATTATTATTATTGTTATTATTATTATTTTTATTTATTTATTTATTTATTTATTTTATTTATTTATTTAATTTAATTTAATTTAATTATTTTTTTTCTCCCAAAATAAATATTAAAGTTGAACTAAAGTAATTAAATTAATTCATGGTCTATAAAAAACAATTATTATTATTATTATTATTATTATTATTATTATTATTATTATTAT
>CAIGQV010019081.1:12021854-12038086 GCA_903798115.1 Danio jaintianensis | reverse complement strand
CTTGTCCTTTCGGTCATGACCCAAAGCTCATGACCATAGGTGAGAGTTGTAATGTAGATTGACCGGTAAATCGAGAGCTTTGCCTTTCGGCTCAGCTCTTTCTTCACCACAACGGACCGATACATCGACCGCATTACTGCTGCCGCTGCACCAATCCGCCTGTCAATCTCACGTTCCATCCTTCCCTCACTCGTGAACAAAACCCCAAGATACTTGAACTCCTCCACCTGGGGTAAGATATATGTGTATATATATATAAAATATGATGAGTACACACACATTATGTAAAAAAAAAACTTTTTAATTCAGATGCGAAAAATTGCTATTAATCGTCTAACACAGCACTAAAATAGACATATAAAATAAGACCCTGGCAAGACATTCCCATCGCTAGTCTCGAGTATCAGTGTGATGTTATTTAGCAGGAATGGAGCTTGTGATGCGAGCTAATGGCCTCAAGCTCAGATCAAAATACTTCTCTTTCAAAACTCTTTTACTTGTGAATCTGTGTGAACGCTTCAGGTAATGCGGCCGATTACATAGGCGCTGTTGTGGTAGAACATTGAGTCCTTCTGAAGAACACTAGCACTTTGATGGATTCTTTGAGGCAGACGCACACGGCGCGCATTCAAATTGAGCTGTTTTAAGTTGAACCCGTGCCACTTTGATAGCGAATATTTCCTCTGGCTTTTGACGCTAACGCAATACATTTAGATCAGAACAGACACGTCTTTTGTCTTTACAGTCAACTCCTTGTGTGAGACAAGAGGCAGTAATGGATGAATATTTTTTTAAAAAGAGCTGCACACGCACATATACAACGCAAACACAAACAAATAGAAGAAAAAATAAATAAAGTCATTCATCAGTTGTTCTCTGTAGGGACGCATTTAATTCTTGTCTCTTTATTGGACGAAAGATACAGGATGACAAGCTTCCCGCAGGAAGGAAACATCGCAGATCAGATCTGTTTAATGTCTCGATTGTTGAGATTGCATGAAAAGAAAACCGATTTCTCTCATGGAGGAAAAAGGGAAGCAAAATCGTAATTTTGTCGCCTTAAGACTGAAAAAACACACGTCTGTATCTCAAACTGTGCTCAGGTTTTCCTAGGTACAAAAATAATCTTTTATTATTTTACTTTGCACTTGTTTATTGTATTTAACAGCATTTATTTATTTATTTATTTATTTATTTATATATATTTTACAACAACATTAACACTTTTTTATTAGAAAAAGCCCTAAATAACAGACAAAAGCTTTCTGCTTCTCAGGTTTATCTAAATTAAAATCTTATGTTTATCTTCATCAATGAATGAATGAATAAATAAATGAATAAATAAATAAATAAATACTTCAGAGAAAGTCTTGTTTATGTTCCAACTATCTTTTTTTTGCCTATTTGTTGAACAAACATTGAAAAAAAAAAAAAAAAACATTCCTAGACTTCCTTTTTTTTTTTTAAATGTTTTTTCCCTAAACAGCGCTGAGATTAAATAGAAATTAGATGCATGTTTAGTGAGGTTTCTTCCCCCCACTCTCTTTCTCATGAGACAATGTCTGAACAATAGTTTCAGCTTCATCTAAAAACTGCTCAGATTTTTAGACAATAAAATATTTTATTTATTTATTTATTTATTTATTTATTTATTTATTTATTTATTTATTTATTTATTTATTATTTTTTTTTTTTTGTTTATTTATTCATTTATTCATTTATTTGATAAAGATTTATATATGTATATATTTAAAGTTTTTGTTTGTTTGTTTTAGAATATTATGTATTATTTATTTTTCAGACGAGTTTTCAAACCGTCTTCAATCAAAGTGATCTCTGCACTCATACATTCCCGTTCACAAACATGATAATGCTAGTGTTATTAATTACAAAACAAAAAGTACTAAAAAGTTCCATCCTGAGCTATAAAGAGAAACTTTTGAGAAATAAAAGGTGCTCTTGAGATGCTATTAAAATAATCCCATTTATGCATTGTGCTGCTCTCGGACATGATAAGTAATAACCCAATGGACAAATCTGCTGGCAGAGAGAATCAGTGGGAGCCAGAAAAAAAATCAATATGGAATTTCTATGCACATTTATTATCTCATCTAGCACACACTGTATACTGAATCTCACACAAACCAAGAAATGATGGTTAAATCAGCTTCAGTGCAGGTACAGTCTTCATTCATTCATTCATTCATTCATTCATTCATTTATTCATTCATTCATTCAGTCGTTTATTCTTTCGTTTGTTCATTACTTTATTACTTTATTTATTTATTTATTTATTCATGCACCCATCCATGTATTTATTCATTCATTCATTCACCCACTCACTCACTCATTCACTTATTCATTCAATCATGCATTCATTCACACACACACATTACTTAATTCATTTATCAATTCATTCATTCATTCATTCATTCATCTGTTCATGCTCTCACTAACTCACTCATTTACACTCACTCACGTATTCATTCATTCATTCATTCATTCATTCAATCAATCATTCACTCACTCATTCACCCACTCACTCACTCACTCACTCACTAATCAATCATTCACTCACTCATTCATTCATACATTCATTTATTGATTTATTTATTTTCTCACTCATTTATTTATTCATTCATTCACACATTTTTGTTATTCATTTATCAAATCATTCACTTATTGACTCACTTATTCACTCACTCACTCACTCACTCACTCACGTATTCATTCATTCATTCATTCACACGCATTGCTTAATTCATTTATCAGTTCATTCACTCATTCATTCATCTGTTCATTCACTCACTAACTCACTCACTCACTCACTCACTCACGTATTCATTCATTAAATCAATCATTCACTCACTCACTTATTCATATTATAATGTATTCATTTATTCATTTGCTCACTCACTTATTCATTCATTCACACACTGATTTTTTAATTAATTTATCAAATCATTCACACTCATTCATTCTTTTATCAGTTCATTCACTCACTCACTCATGTATACATTCATTCATTCAATCATTAACTCACTCACATATCCATACATTAATTTATTCATTTATTAATTTGCTCACTCACTCTCTCATTCTATCCATCCATCCATCCATCCATCCATCCATCCATCCATCCATTCATTCATTCAATCGTTCATTCTTTCGTTTGTTCATTTATTTATTTATTTATCCATGTATTTATTCATTCATTCATTCATCCACTCACTCACTCATTTATTCATTCATTCATGCATTTATTCACACGCATTAATTAATTTATCAATTCATTCACTCATTCATTAATTTATCTGTTCATTCACTCACTAACTCACTCATGTATTCATTTATTCATTTAGTAATTCAATCAATCATTCACTCACTCACTTATTCATATATTAATGTATTCATTTGCTCCCTCACTTATTCATTAATTCACTCACACATTCATTTTTTTATTCATTTATCAAATCATTCACTCATTCACTCACTCATTCATTCATTCTTTTATCAGTTCATTCATTTACTAACTCACTCACATTTTCATTCATTCATTTATTTATTCAATCAATCATTCAGTCACTCACGTATTCATGCATTCATTTATTAAGTTGCTCACTCACACATTCCATCCATCCATTCATTCATTCATTCATTCATTCATTTTTTTATTATGTATTTTTTTAGTTTGGCTGGAATAAAAGCAGTTTTAATTGTTTATTTCATATCTATTTTAAGGTCAATATTAATAATTTAAGGCTCCTTTAATAATTAAAAAAAAATATTCGACTGGCTACAGAAAAAACCACTGTCATCCATTAACTTGCCTAATTACCTAAACTCGCATAGTTAATATAATAACCTAGTTAAGTTTTTAAAATGCACTTTAAATCAAATACTAATATCTTGCATAATAACTAGTACATATTATGTACCGTCACCATGGCAACAGCAAAATAAATTTGTCATCAGAAATCATTTATTAAAACTATCATGTTTAATAATGTGTTAGAAAAAAAAAAACTCTCCGTTAAACAATAATATTTGAAAAGAAATTAAAATTAATATTTGAAAATGTAGCAGAATTAAAATGTCACAGCTCATAATTTTGATCAACAGTATCTGTGTTGTGAAGCCAGATACATTTTATTAATAAAATAAGCATACCAAATCAAAGCATATCAGCACTTGCTGTCGTCATATCTCTCCAATTTCTTTATATCCCTCCAACAAAATGCTCGGGATGGTTTGTGAGTAGCAGTGAGCATCAAGCTTGGGTCAGGGAAAAAACCTGCAGGCTGGATATCTGTGTCACAGTGACCAGAGATGATGCTGAGAAGTTGATAAAGCGGGTCCGTGACATCTAAATGTGTTTGTTTGTGTTGTTGGCATTGAAGAGAGAACCAGCAGCCAACAACAGGGTCACCGCAGGACACCACACACACACTTCTATGATGTTTTAACCTATTACAGGACGGCCTGAGAATGAACACTGAACTGTACTGCTGTGAACTAAACAACATGAGAGCAGTTATGAGGATTTGACTGCTTGTAATGGTTGATTCAACTGATTTTTGTGTTTCTAGAACATGAATTGTGATGGAAACATTTTGAGCAAGTCGGGATTGTTGTATTGTGGGCAGTGGTTAAATGTTATTAAAATTAAAATGTGTGTGTAAATGTGAAGAATCGTGCAAACACAGTGAGTCACTTTACTGGCCATATGTTTGATGAGTAATTATTTGTTTAATTCTGGCCTTGGATCAGGCAGATTATTCAGATGTCGTATACTGAAGGCTTTGTTTTATATACCGTTGTCTTTCTCTTTCTCTCTTATTAGTAATAAAGTTAAACTTACAAAAATAAATAAATAAATAAATAAAATAAATAAACAATAAAATAAAATAAAAAAAGTATTTGGGATTTAAATTATATATAAAAAAAAAAAATGAAGATAATTTGAAGTTGCTTAATAAAAAGGCTCCCCAAAAAGGTGCCCTGGTATGAGGTGTAAAAAAATAAATAAATAAATAAATAAATAAATAAATAAATAAATAAATAAATAAATAAATAAAATAAAATAAATAAAAAAAGAATAAAAAAAATAAAATAACTTAAAAAGAGAATTTAAAGTTGCTTAATAAAAAGGCTCCCCTAAAAGGTCTCCATGGTTTGAGGTGTTAGCATAAAATAAAAAATAATAAAATAAAATAAAATATTTTGGATTTAAATTATATTATATATTAAAAGTTAAATAAAATTAAGAGAATTTAAAAGTTGCTTAATAAAAAGGCTCCCCAAAAAGGTCCCCTGGTATGAGGTGTTAAAATAAAATAAAATAAAATAAAATAAAGTAAAATATTTTGGATTTAAATTATATTATATATTAACAATACAATAAAATAAAATAAAATAAAGAGAATTTAAAATTGCTTAATAAAAAGGCTCCCCTGGTTTGAGGTGTAAGCATAAAATAAAAAAATATATAAAATAAAATATTTTGGATTTAAATTATATTATATATTAACAATAAAATAATAAAATAAAATAAAATAAAATAAAATAAAATAAAATAAAATAAAGAGAATTTAAAGTTGCTTAATAAAAAGGCTTCCCAAAAAGGTACGAGGTGTGATATATTACATATTAAAAATAAAATAAAATAAAATAAATAAAGATAATTTAAAGTTGCTTAATAAAAAGGCTCCCCTGGTTTGAGGTGTAAGCACACACACACACACACACACACACACACACACACACACACACACACGCACACACACACACACACACGCGCACACACACACACACACACACAAATTAAAAAAAAAATAAAATGGTAAGATTTAAAACGATCAATTTAAATATAATACTGAATAACAAATAATAATAATAATAATAATAATAGTATGTCAGCACTATAACATAGCTCATATTGACTTGTAATTTAATCAAACATGAGTTAATCAATGTTTCACTGTATTCATACGTTTTGAAAGCACAAGAAAACACTTTTAAAATGACTTCAAATTAACTGCATAGTTGGGTGCCAGCTATCACCATTATTCAGAATATCTTATTTTTTTGTGTTCAACAGAAGAAAGAAATGCAAATTTGATGGGAGAATTGTCATTTTTGGGTGAAATACCCCTTTAAGACCAAAAGGCTGTAGAATCAGTTCAAGTTAACCTCTTGTGGTTTAGTTTCCACAAACAACATGCTGGCAACACAATCCTCCAATCACAACCCATCCTCTTTTTAACCTTTATAGATTTATCACTAGACCCCACATCCCATCAGAGACAGGTTATAATCCCACTTCATCAAAAGCGCACAGACAAACTCCAACAAGCACACAGTACAGGCAATGTTGCAGTCTATGTACGGAGATCCTGTCAAGCCGACGGTCCACACATCAATCACACAAGTGTCACTGCAACTCTGTCCTGCGCTTCAAAATCTGTAGATCATAGGAGCGAAACACAGCCGGGCCTGAGACTGGAGCCAAGTTAGAGCTTGTTTGTGGTCTGTCATTCTGTGTCAGACACTGGAAAAAATCTATTTGCTTTTCCACCTGTCATGGCTCTCAAAAACTGAGGGACTGTATAGCGTGTCGGTAAACAATGTGTCCAACATGTCAGAATGTGTTTATGTGGTATTCATGACACGCTACACAAAATCAATGTTTTCCTGTCAGCACCGATGAAATATCGACTCGCTCATATTTTGTTGTTAATTAAGTAGTTTAAATAAGCATGAGCATCATCTGATGTGTTTATGAGTATGGACGTCAGATGTGTTTATAAGATGTGATTTAGCATTTCCTGGTGTTAAAGTTCACAAGCAAACTCACAAGCGACTATAAAATCGAGCAGTGCAATTAATTCAATGAAATGAGTTCCTTTGACATACACACTGTGAAAAATAAATGCTGGGTTCAACACAATTCCTTCATGTTGTCCCAACACAAATCGATTAAGTTAACTTAATAGTTGTTTACAAATTTAAGTGGATTGAGCATACAACAATTAAGTTGTCCCCCAAAAAACATTAAGAATTGTGTTGTTTCAACTCATTTTACATAAGTAGTTTGAACAAACAGCAAAAGTCATTTTTGAGAGCTTTTTTTTTTTTACTTAAGTTTACTAAACTTAATAGAAACAAGTTATGTGAACTCAAAATTGGATTGTATTAGACTGAACTAAAACTGACTGAGTTAACCTAACCTTGCAGATGTCTAGTTCTCAGAATGGTTAGTGTAAATAAATGTAAAAAAATGAATTGTTGTGTATTTTTTAACATGATTAGCATACACAAAAAATGACGTTTGCTGTTTGTTAAAGTGACTTATTTAAAATCAGCTGAAACAATTATTGAGTTTTTTTTTCAAACACAACTTAACTATTTTATGTTCACTTTAATTTGTACAAACTAATAAGTTAACTTAATTCCTTCATGTTGTCCCAACACAAATCGATTAAGTTAACTTAATAGTTTTTACAAATTTAAGTGGATTGAACATGAAACAATTAAGTTGTCCCCCCAAAAAACCTTAAGAATTGTGTTGTTTCAACTCATTTTAAGTAAGCAGTTTGAACAATCAGCAAAAGTCATTTTTGAGTGCATTTTTAACTAAAGTTCATTGAACTTGATAGAAACAAGTTACATGAATTCAAAATTTGATTGTATTAGACTGAACTTAAACTGAATGAATGACTGAACCTAACCTTGCAGATGTCTAGTTCCCAGTATGCTTAGTGTCAATAGATGTAAAAAATGTATTGTTGTGTATTTTTAACATGATTAGCTTACACACAAAAATACATTTGCTGTTTGTTGAAGTGACTTATTTAAAATCAGCTGAAACAACACAATTCTTGAGGATTTTTTTTCAAACACAACTTAATTATTTTATGTTCAATCAACTTTAATTTGTACAAACTAATAAGTTAACTGAATTCCTTCATGTTGCGAACTAACACAAATGGATTGTGTGGAATTTTTACAGCGTAGGGAGACACGATTTAGACAGTAATGTTGTGTTAAGTTGAGATCTCAGTCAAAACAATATGATAAAAGATTAGGGATCCAGTTAAGTCAACACAACTTAAATGATCTAAGTAAATGACACTCAATATAAGTAAGGACTATTTTTAATATATTAGTAAGAAATAAATACTTCACACAATAAAGTTTCAATTACTTAATTGAACTCGCTGATGAGTTTGAAGACACTCTTGATGGCACTGGCTTAATTTAACTTTTAAAAAAAATAACTTGGAACTATTAAGTTGACTTAACTTCATTTTTATAATTATTCATATATGCACATTATATTTTTCTTCTTAAGCAGGTTAAATAAGCATGAGCATCATCTGATGCATTTATGAGTATGAGCATCAGATGTGTTTATAAGATGCGATTTAACGTTTCCAGCTAGATTTTGGTGTTAATGTTCATGAGCAACCTCCGCCATTGCTTTCTGCTGATCATTAAGTAAACAGCACTCGCTGATGAGTTTGGAGACATTGTTGATGGGACTGTCTGACCTGTACTTGTCCATTAGCCATCTGCCAAGCGTCTAGAATTGAGATGCAAGCAAAAAAAAGCAAAAACGTATTTTTCTCTCGGTTCTAACACGTTATTTTTGAAGGTGTCTACTCTGTGGCTTTCGAGTTAACCTCGCACAGCTTTTGAAAAGAGATTAGCAGAAGCCATATATAGCAAGGACAGAGAGCAGATTAGCCTTGTTTTAACAGCCTCATGTGGGTAGAGTCACAAACATCAGTAGTTCAATATTAAAACTGTAACATCACAAAAAGTTACTTGCATATTTTCTTTTTTGGGGGGTGGGGGGAGTGGGGGATTGGTTAAAAGCTTGGAATAATTAACATTTGTTTTATCTTTTTGAAAAATTGATTTTTTTCAGGAATATTTTCAGGGAAAACGGGTAAAAAGATACACTGTTAAAAGTATTTAGTTACTTTACATGCTGTCTTAAAAGTTGACTTCACTTTAAAAATAATAATAATAAGTACAGCCGCTGTAACTTGGAACTTGGTTTGTCAAGCCCACTCACCCAAAACCCAGAGTATTAATTTTTGCTCCGCTTCTAATCGCATGTGCAGAATCCGTTTAAGGAAATAGCATCTATCTATCAATATAGAGCACGTCTGACAGTCACGCACCGCTTACATGAACTATTTTGAGGATTGCATAGGAGGGGCGAAGGTGCCTGTAATGCAAAGGAAGGGAATCCCGACGTTTTTATATTTATTTCAAAGTGTTTTCATGCCTAAATAAAATGAAAGCACAGAACAAATTCACGGTTAAGAGCAAGGGGCGTCCCCTGGTGGTTTGGCGGTATGGGTTACGTATAGGGAGGATCGTCTCTTTGATGTTTATTGCCACCCTTTGATTGAAAATACGGGAGAAATACGGGAAAATACCATTACGGAATGATAGCGGGATAGAATTGTAAAATATGGGAGAATCCCGGGAAAAACGGGAGAGTTGACAGGTATGGCATACATTTAAATTGCATCTTTGGATGGAAACAGCTAGTGGCTACTAGTTTTCACCATTCTTTAAATTATCTTATTTTTCATTCAACGGAAGAGAGAAAATAAATCAAGCTTGAAAAAGCTGAGAAAAAGTTCTTTTTCATCTTTGTGCAAACACTCAACATGTCTTTAATGAAAAACAAAAACAAATAATGTTAAACTTCTGTCATGCTGTTTATAAGCCACGCTAATCAAAGAAGCCTCAAGACTGTATATATAGCCTCCAGTTCAGGCAGTAGGCAGGATTTTCAGTAGGCAGGTTTCAACAAAACCACAATTGATTCGAAGATCTACTGTTCACAGAAATTGAGATCTCATCTAACTCCTTTAATTAAAAGCTGTGCGCAGTTTACAGTGTGACAGAGTTTTAATTACACGGGATAAATGTAAACAGCCATGACCCCGACCTACGATTCTGCACACGACCTCAACTGGAAGAACAACACATAAGAGTAAATCCAATGTGTACCTATGGCAACACTACATACCTATCTGTAAAGTCATTTCTAAATCAATAAAGCCTTTCTGCGAACATCAGCAAAGACGTGTAGGCTGAGAGTAAATCTGTGGATATTGCTAAATACGGTACACACAAAAAAAAAAAGACTGAGTCTGCTACTGTCCACCGGAGGTCGCATTTCGGTCATGAGCGCACGTTTTCAGAGCCTTTCTGAATGAATGAATTAAATACATGGTTTTTCATCAAGGCAACCCGGGGTGCTTAAATATAATTGGCTAAACTGGCACTGGGCGGGTTAAAAGAACCAAAACAAAGACAGACGTTCCGGCAGGGAAAACACATTTTCAAAGCAGAATATCTGACTTCAGCATTGTTTTTCAGATAAACAAGTATGTTCACTTAGCATGTTTCTTAAATATCTGCAAACATATTAAGGTTATTTTTATGCTTTAGAAGAGTCAAAAACTTACAGCACCTTTAAGTTTGTTTTGTTCAATCCACTTAAATTTGTAAAAACTAATAAGATAACTTGGGCGACGCAGTGGCGCAGTGGGTAGCACGTTCGCCTCACAGCAAGAAGGTCGCTGGTTCGAGCCTCGGCTGGGTCAGTTGGCATTTCTGTGTGGAGTTTGCATGTTCTCCCTGTGTTCGCGTGGGTTTCCTCTGGGTGCTCCGGTTTCCCCCACAAGTCCAAAGACATGCGCTATAGGTGAATTGGGTAGGATAAATTGTCCGTAGTGTATGTATGTGTGTGAATGAGTGTGTATGGATGTTTCCCAGTGATGGGTTGCAGCTGGAAGGGCATCCACTGCGTAAAAAATATGCTGGATAAGTTGGCGGTTCATCCCGCTGTGGCGACCCCAGATTAATAAAGGGACTAAGCCGAAAAGAAAATGAATGAATGAATGAATAAGATAACTTAATTCCTTCATGTTATCCCAACACAAATGTGTGTGAGTGAGTGTGTGAAACCCAGCATTTTTTACAGTGCACTTAAAAAAAATATTCATTGGATTAACTTTTTTTTTTTTTAAGTAAGTGGTTGCAAACAATTTAAATGGGCTGAATATAAGCAAACAAATCAAGTTGAACATGACTAAGGCTGCATTTACACTGCAGATCTTGATGGTCAATTCTGATTTTGTGACTGTATCCGTATTTGTATTTGTATCTGTATTTTTTTGACGACCCACTTACATCTTCTTATAAAAGTGACTTGTATCCGATGTCTGTATTTACACAGCACAAGGCACAAGGCGCAATGACACAGGAAAAAAAAGAGCGGGCGCTGATTGACAGCTGATAATAAAAGAGCGCTCTTTTCTCCATTCCTGTACTTCATCTGTTCACAGGGTTTAATTTTTTTAAATTATTTTTGACAAGTTGTTTTACTATAGTTTATGACAGAAATGTTCTCATTTGGCCATCTTCTTTTAATCTAGGCCTTTTTAAACCAGTAGGCATCTTAATGTAATGACCATGGCATTATTTATGCACTATGCACATGATTATAGTTTATATTGATTACGTGTTGCGCTCTCTCTCTCGTTAACATGCCTAAATCTGGCTCGTAGCCAGGGGGGGTTCGGGTGGTTCGAAAGACCCACCCCTCACTGACAAAAGTCCAGAATTTGTCCCATACATGAGCCTATTTGTCCTATGTTTACTGCTATGCAATAATAAATTGTGAAAATATCCCATCAAAAGAGACCAAGTGGTACTGTCAGTACAGAATTTGTAACGGCAAATTTGGCACGGCGTGACTTCCATACTAAAGCCATGCCATGCCAAATTCGACATCCCAAATTCTGACTGAGGAATGTTGAATGTACCGACCAGTTTGTTTTTTTGCCTAATAAATGACAATAGGCTACAGTTTATAAGTTAAAACATTAACAAATACCTATATATATTTTTTTTTTTTCTAATGATATGATCTAATACATTTGTATTTTAAAAATAAGTATTGTTTTCATATTTCTTTATTCTAAATCTTTAGGAAATGTTTTTGGTACATCAAAAAGTGTTTTTATGATGATCACCCGACAAGCTAATCCAGCTAAAAATAGTGCTTAAAATGTCAGTAAATGCAGCATTTAAACCTCATAATTCAAATGAAAATGAGGCGAATAACTGCAAAAAAGTCCACCCCTTTCACCAGGCTGGCTACGGGCCTGTAAATACTTGTGCTACATGACAATTAAAAAGCTTTTTTTTGTCCTAGTATGTGAGATTTAAGGTTTGGGACTGCTGAAGTGTGTTCTAAAATGAAAGCGTCAGAGTTGATGTAATTCGCTACGGTTTTTAATGACACGCGACTCTCATTGACAGGTGAAAATCCGATCTACTGTACCTGCTTACACTGGAGACATGAAGGCACAGATTCGATTCAAATCGGATCCATGTGATTTTTTACTGCTTAGATGTACATGGGCCATATCCGATCTGTGCCACATAGTAGAAAACAATCGGAATTGGGTCACTTGAACCATGCAGTTTAAATGCAGCCTAAATTTAATGTGTTTGTTTAAATTCAGCCCATATAAATTGTTTGAAACCACTTACCTTAAAAAAAAATTCAATATTCATTCATTCATTTTCTTTTCGGCTTAGTCCCTTTATTAATCTGGGGTCGCCACAGCGGAATGAACCGCCCTTCCAGCTGCAACCCATCACTGGGAAACATCCATAGACTCTCATTCACACACATACACTAGGGACAATTTAGCTTACCCAATTCCCCTATAGCGCATGTCTTTGGACTTGTGGGGGAAACCGGAGCACCCGGAGGAAACCCACGTGAACACGGGGAGAACATGCAAACTCCACACAGAAATGCCAACTGACACAGCCGAGGCTCGAACCAGCGACCTTCTTGCTGTGAGGCGACAGCGCTACCCACTGCGTCACCGCAGCGCCATAAATCCAATAAATATATATATATTTTTTCAGATTGTACAGTTTCAGTATTTACTCAAAACCACGGGATAAAACTTCTGCTCTAGGATCAGTTCGGTGGCATTGTGTGACCTTGTTTTGGGCCACAATATTGCATGTGACAGACCCATTCATTAGTTCCTGACCAGACCAAACCAGACAAAAAAAACATCTAGGCATCCTGTATTTATCCCAAATTGCTCCTATTATTTAGGTGAACAAATCTAAAAGGACATGACCTTTAGATAATGCAACATGGCTGTAGAATAAAGTTGATGAAGAGTAAAATACAGGATGGGGTGACTAACAGAGATGGCCGCTCACAATGGTTTCCATTAGCTTTTTACAGTGTATTGACTTGCATAGTACTTTACATTTAAATTTAGTCACTTAGCAGATGATTTTATCCAAGGCGACGTACAATTAAGGAGGCATTCAACGATTCAACAAGAAGAGGCAATACACACAACAAGTGCTAATTATACAAAGGAACTGTTTGTGCTCTGAGAATTAAGTGCTAAAATTGGAAAGAAAAAAGAAGTGTTTCTACAGGTGGTTTGTCAAGCCCACTCACCTGTGTGAAGCTCACTTCATAAATGCATGAAGTTGTTTTGCTTTGCTTTGCTTTGTTTTGTTTGTGCACAATTGGTCATTTAGCAGACGATATTATCCAAAGCGACTTACAGTTGAGGAGGCATTCAACAATTCAACAAGAAGAGGCAATACACACAAGAAAGTGTTTGGTCAAAATGTGCAAAATTGGTTCAAGTGTTGGTTAAAATGACAGAGGTGGTTTGTCAAGCCCACTCACCTGTGTGAGGCACACTCAGAATAGTATCCCCCACAATATGGACATCATCAATAGCATTTTTATGTTAATATCGCATTAAAAAATGTTTAATGAAAATGCCAATACGCACATACATTTTTAGTATGAGTGATAATAAGTGTATGAGCACAACTAAGTAGGATTAACTTTTTATCCAATTAGAAAAAGTAAACCAAAAAAACGAGAGAAAATGGTGCTTTATTCGTGAATCTTTTGTGCGATATTCCAGTTTTGTGCATATGTCCAATTTGCATATTTGAACGGAAACAGCTACTAGTTTTCACCATTCTTTAAAATATCTTAGTTTCATTCAACAGAAGAAAATAAAATAAAGGAAGGTTTACAAACTAATTTCGAGAGGAGCACGTGATATGATTGATCGTGTCTGGTCTCTCATCTGTAATCAGCAATAATTCAATAATGTTGATCCAAGCCTACAATAAATAGACTGATTTCACCCTACTGCCTTATCTTCGTTTTGGAAGAATCTTCCTTTCCACCCCATCTCCTCCTTTACCAGGGGAAGCTCTCGAGAACTACCTGATCTTGGACCCCCTTATATGCTTATTGTCCAGGCGGGAGCCCTGGGCTCAATTATCTCCGGTTCTCTCACAGGACAGCATGCCAAACCTGCTAATAACGTCAACCAATATCTAAGTGTGAACTCTTGAAATCAAGTTTGAAGAGGGTGAGAAAATGTAAATTTCCATCTTCGTGCAAACGCTCAACATGTCTTCAATGAAGAAAAAAAAAATCTAATGTTAAACTTCTGTCATGCTGTTTATAAGCCACGCTAATCAAAGAAGCCTCAAGACTGTATATAAAGCCTCCAGTTCAGGCAGTAGGCAGGATTTTCAGTTTTCACACTATGGATATCATCAATAGCTACGTTTCATCCACCTATTTTCATGCACATTTTGGAATAATGCATTCAAAAATGTTTCATGGAAATGCCTATACAGTTTAGGATGGGGGTAAGGAAAGAAAACGTGTGACTAAAAGAGATGGCCGGTCACAATGGTTTCCTTTAGAGCAAGAGATTGGGCTTTGATTCAGTGTCTGAGATGAAACGGGAGATCAGTGACAATGCGGCGGGATAATCACACTTAAATCACAGCCATCTGCTCTCAATCTCCCGTGCCATCCATGCGCAAGACAACCGTCAATCCCATAATCCCTACAATCTGCGGCAGGCCGTCATAATCCATATAGCAACCATTACTGAAGAGTGGCCCCCAACACTTCCACTCCCCATTCAAGCACTTAACCCAAATCCTGCTCATCCAGAACTACCCAGACTGTTATCCCATTACCTCTGACACCCCGCGCTGGGTCAATCTGAATGGCTTCTGATCATACGCAGGTTTTCCCTTGGTGGTTGGATTGGATGTAGGATCATGAACCGCTTCATGGATGTTGCCTGTTGATGGTTTGTAATCTGCTGTAAATAGGATATTGAACTAAGGATAAGAGGTGAATTGTGTTACTGGTGGTTAGTATAAGATGACTGAAGCTGTATTTAACTGTATTGATTGTTTACTGGTTTACCTGTTGTCTTTTGTATCATTGTAAAACCAAAGAAGAGTGGAAACCAATAGCCTCAATGCATTTCAGTTAAGAAAAAGAAAGGAATATTAATTAATATTGAATTAATATGACCATAACATTTGTATTTATTGAATTACAAATATTATAATTATAATACATAATATAATACATATAATACATATTTGTGATTACATATGATTTATCCATGGTCTTCATTATTTTATTTTTATTTATTTTAATGTGTTTATTAATTATTTTATTTTATTTAAAATGTTAAATGCGGTTGCATAGTCTTTTAATAATGATAATAATAATAATAATAATAATAGCAACAGTAATAATAATAATAATAATAATAATAATAATGATACTAATAATAATAATAATAATAATAATAATAATAATAATAATAATAACACCAAATAAATTAACAAATAAATAAATAAAGTACCCTTGTTCTTCAATTTATTTCCTCTATTTCCTAATTGATGTTTTACAGATGAAAAAGGGAGGTCAACTTAAATAAATATTAGCATTTTACTCAAACTCATAAGTAATTATAAATTTTATTTTAATTTGAATGCAATTTTATTCATTATTTGTTGTATTTAATTTTTTTGTGGTTCCATAGTCTTTCAACAACAACGACAACAACAACAACTATAATAATAATAATAATAATAATAATAATAATAATAATAATAATAATAATAATAATAATAATAATAATAATAAACAAATAATAAATAAATAAATAAATAAATAAATAAATAAATACCCTTGCTCTTTAATTTATTTGCTCTATTTCCTAATTGATGTTTTACAAGGGGAAAACAACAACAACTATAATAATAATAATAATAATAATAATAATAATAATAATAATAATAAT
>CAIGQV010019081.1:11985380-12006305 GCA_903798115.1 Danio jaintianensis | reverse complement strand
GAGAGAGAGAGAGAGAGAGAGAGAGAGAGAGAGAGAGAGAGAGAGAGCGCAACATCCGCCACGTAACCAATATAAACTCATATAAAACTGTGCCATACGTCACATGCATAAATCACACCATGGTCATTACATTAAGATGCCTACTGGTTTTAAAAGGCCTAGATTAAAAGAAGATGGCCAAATGAGAACTTTTCTGTCATAAACTATAGTAAAACAACTTCAAAAAGAATAAAAAAATTAAACCCTGTGAACACATTAAATACAGGAATGGAGAAAAGAGCGCTCTTTTATAATCAGCTGTCAGTCAGCGCCCGCTCTTTTTTTCCCTGTGTCATTGCGCCTTTGCCGTGTGCTGTGTAAATGCAGACATCGGATGCGAGTCACTTTTAAAAGCTGATGTAAGCAGGTCATCAAAACAACTGGATACAGTCACAAAATCGGAATTGACCATCAAGATCTGCAGTGTAAATGCAGCCTAAAAGTAGCTATTCTTCAAATTAAGAATCTTCAAGGAGAAGTTAAGGATGTCGGGTTAACCGTTCTGCAACACAGGCTGCTACAGTTGCTCGCCAATGAAGATTGAACCGCACAAGAGATTACATTTGCCCTGATATCTGTTTACAAATTCTTAATGATGAGAGAAATGACTTGGTAAATAACAAAGACATCCAGCAGATTGGCTTTCGGGGGATCCGCTCCCCTGCTCTCCCGCGCAACTGCTGCTCTCAATTAAAACACCGATTGTTTTCACTGGATGGAGGCGCATGATTAGTCAGCCTATCAGTGAATGAAAAGAAGGGTGTGTGTATGTGTGTGTGTGGGGAAGCTGGTTCCAAACAGGAAGCTAATGGAGGTCATGTTAGAGGAGACTCTAATGTGTTTTTTCTAATATTATACCTTCATAAAAAAGTATGTGCACACCCACCCCGCTATCACAGAGTATCTTTGCAGACATTATTTATCTGGGTCAGTGCCTCGGCTCTTACGAGTAGCTTTCAAGTTGCCCTAAAAATGTATCCTGGCGCAGACAAATCATGACTCAGGTTCACACCAGCCCCTTTCCCATAACAAATTGCTGGCTCTGAGAGCAAATTCTGGAAGCATTCGCGGTGTAGAAAGTGCAGATTTAGTCCAAAAATATTGGTAGTCTTAAACCAGGAGGGATTACATCAGAAGGTACATAAAAAAAAAAACAATAACCAAAAACAGTATGTGTGGAATGAAGGCTACAGATTTTATTCTGAATGTTGCATCAATAGTAGCTCAAGATTGAAGAGAATATATTATAACATACTTTAGACTTTACTCTAGGTTTTGTAAGACTAAATTCATTCATTCATTTTCCTTTCCTTTGATAAATAAGCTCTCTTATTTATCAGGGGTCGCCACATCGGAATGAACTGCTAACTGTTCCGGCATATGTTGAACACAACGGATGCCCTTCCAGTGGGAGGAAACCCACGTGAACACGGGGAGAACATGCAAACTCCACACAGAAACGCCAACTGGCCCAGCCGGGAACCAGCAACCTTCTTATTGTGAGGCGACAGTGCTAACCACTGTGCCACCGTGCCGCCCAGACTAAATTTATATTCACTTTAATTATTTGAGAGTTTTTGAGTCAGTTACATGTGGATTGCTCTTCTTTCTGAGTCTTAGTTAGTCTTAGTTCACCCAAAAATGGAAGTTCTGTTATTTATTACTCACTTTTATGTTGTTCCAATCCCTTGAGACCTTCAATCATCTTTAAAACACAAGTAAAGATATTTTAGAAGAAATCCTGGAGCTCTCTGACCCTCCAGAGGTGCCTGTGGTAAACGTGCACCCTGAAATGGTGTGGAGGACTTAGGCGAACAAAGTTGTTTGTTGGTGTGCAAAAGTGTTCAAGAAGCATTTCGACAATATTTTGGTTCCCTTTTTTGAATTTTGAACGTTTTGTGACTGTTGCTGAATTTCATCTAAAATACATTAATTTGTGTTCTGAAGATGAATGAAGGTCTCAGGAGTATGGAACGGCACAATGGTGAGTTATTAAGAACAAAGTGTAAAGTTTTGGGGGAAACTAACCCTTTAAAATGAGATTTTGTGATATATTTTTAGGATACTTTGTGATCTGTGTCCTTTCATTTGCTTGCACTTGTTTTCACTCATAAGCTATGTAACAATAAGTGTGTTGATTCAACAGCACTGGAACATCATACTGTGAAATCCTGCAAAAGTCATGTAATATAGGTAGAAATGTGGTGGATTTGAATGCATGTTAATACTAGATTAATAGAGAACCGAACTCCAAGTGAGTTTCAACAAAAAAAGCAGCATCACTTCACTGAAAAAAGGGCAACTGGCAGCTGTCTGAAATGCATATTTGGACACATGTACATGCACATGAATTGTTCCATGAAGGAGCCGTGCCGTGCTTCTGTGCTTTGAACAGGTAATAAAGTCAGTCTGTGATTCGGCATGCTGTGATCTTTTTGATTTCTTCTTACTCACACAACTTCAGAGAGCGAGCGAGACAGAATCATTTCCTAAAAGCAGAGTGTGTATATCAAAGGATGGACCAGAGGATGGACAAATGGATCCATTCCCATATCTTTTTTCCACGTGAAATTTGCTCCAACTAACCTCTTTCTGCGAGACAGGAAACCTTGTTGAAACTGCCGTCTGCAAAATGCATGAACAGGCTCGCCGCAGAAGCTCCAAGTTTTGTATTCTGACGGTTTGGCAGGTGAACAGTAATTGGACTGTAATGAACAGTCTTGTGCTGCCTAATAGGATATCATTCTGCTTCACCAGCTAAACTGAATATCATACATTAGTGCCATACCTATATGTTTCTCGGTATTCGATAACAGGGAGGTATAGGTTCACGGCTTCCCCCTGTTCCATTTATACAGCTCCGTGCACATTCCCAATCTGCCAGGCAACTGATGAAAGAGGTCTTCCTCTCTCTTTCTCTCCATTCTGCACAGATTAAACCAAGGCACTCAGCATGAAATTAGGAATCGATTATTGAAAGTCCTGCATGCTTGGTTAACCTCCTTCAACATTGCGTGTGTGTAAGTGTTTAAGAGCACAAACACAGAACCCCAGGTTACCCATTAATTCCTTTAAATCCGTGCAGGTGACACCTCTGTTTAAAGATTTACCGCGATCATACCGGAGACCCGAAAGACGCTGCAAGCTCATGAACTGACAGAGGTGAAATTGCTCCCCTTTTTAAATCAACATTAAGGGAATCTGTTCTCTCTCTGTCCCTAAGCGACTGCAAGCTCAGAGAGAAAAATGGCAGAAGACGATGAGAATCCCCCAGTGCCCCTGACTGGATCGTCATAAGATAAAGAAATCACAAATGAGATCTCTTTAATGCCAACTGTTTCTCCCAGAGCAGGCGTCCAGGAAAATCACCTTCCTGCAGTCTAGCTTTGATCTGGTCCAACAGGAGAAGTTCAGGTAGGATTAATTGGGGCTGGAGATAAACTCTGTGGAAGATGGTCCTACTGGGGCGAGATGAGACACCTTTGCTCTATACAGTAAGAGAAATAATTGGCACTAGGTCCGGACATCCTTGTCCTAAAGCAAGGCTTCTGTCTCTTGGGGAGTATGAGCCAGATAGTTTAGTTTTAACTAGGGATGTCCCGATCAGGTTTTTTTGCTTTTTGATTTTGAGTATCTATCGATACCGAAACCCGATTCGATACCGTACTAGAATACATTAAAAAAGAATAAAGAAGAGCAAATAAACAGATCCAGGATGTTCCTTATTTTTTAATTCACCTTATTTTAACATTCAACAACTCTGTTAACAAATAGAGCACTTCTGTGAGGTGGCTTGAACAATCAAGTAATAAATAACATAAATTCTTCACTTTTGGACTTCAGTGCAACAGTAAATATAAAAAAACTAATATAAAAACAAACAGTACCTCAACTTAAATACCCTCTAGGCAATCCCAAGTTTACATATCTCACTGTTTGCTATGGCAATGTTATCATCATCAGCTTTATAATACCTCCAGACCGCAGACATACTTGCGTTTTCTGCTTCAAGCTGCTTCCATGTTCTACTTTGCCGGCATTTAACCAATAGCGTCTCTGCAACAAAGTGATGTCATGCTGCACACGTTGCTGTTTCTGTGTGAAGTCAAGAAAGAGGTCTAACTCTAACTATATATATATATATATATATATATATATATATATAAATATATATATATATATATTCAAGTCCTTATCGGGAGGTAACATCCGATTCCGATCGAGTCTGAAACCACGTGATTGGGCCCGATTTCCGATCACGTGATCGGATCTGGACATTCCTAGTTTTAACCCTAATTATACACATCACAAGTAGACAAATGCAGGGATCCATGCAAGATAAACCTGCCTCAGAAGGACAATTTGGAGAAAGAACAATCATAGCCAACAAATTGTCCATTTTACTGTAGTGGGCCATTGGGAATAGTTAATAGGTAATCATAATAAACTGTTTGAACACATTTAAATTGTGACAAACATGATGCAGAAATGTGTTCCAGATGTGTTCCATGCAAAAAAAAACTAGAATCCCTGAAAATGAAGTCTATACCATTATAGTTTTCCTGGCACTTTTCGAAAACCTCTTTAAAGTGGATTCAAGGAATCCGTTTGTGACCAGCTTCTATGTAGTCTATGTCTCTGTTTATATTTCTCTGAGGAATTTTCAGAATAGGTAAAACAGCTTGTATTCAATGTAGTCTCCTGTGCTATGATAGAGTTACTATTTTGCAATACATTCCCCCTCTGGTTAGAGATCAGACTAATAACAGTACACACAGCTACATTCTCACAGCAAAGCAGATTATTTAATCCGGACGCTGTTCCCCCAATCATTGTTAACAAAGTGTGGAAAAGCTGTATGCAAAACCCATCTTACCCCTCACTATAATCTACTGAAGGCAGTAACAGCATGCAAGCTCTAAGTCTCAGTTTCTCTGTCACAATCAAATAAGTGTTAAAGACAGCTTTTGGTTCAGGATGTAAGTGGAGCATGCGATACCTCAACCTGCATCTGCCAGTTTTCCTATTTCTAATGTAGCAGGGCACCGTATGCTCTTAACATGTCAAGCTATTTCCAACTTCAAAGCAATTGCTCAGGCTTCAGACACAACATTGTGTGGCGCGAAGCCAATATACTTTGCAATAAGTGGAGTCTTTGAAATGACCCTGAGGGAGGAGGGGAAAAAAAGCTGTAACGAATAAAGAAAAGAGAGAATGAAATGGGTTTCAGGTTTGGTGTGGACAAGCCTCTTGAAAAAGAATTTCATCCCTCTCTGGAAAAAGTACTCTAATGAACAGTATGTAAAGAAGTGTGTGTGCACACCTTGAACAAGCCCCAGCAGAAAATCTTGGGGAATAAAGGGTAAAATATGGATTCTGGAAAAGATCAAACAAGGTAAAAAGCTGCTCAGCAAAGCAAAGCCAGCATTTGGGGTGGTGATAATCAGCTTATGGCCTTTATTAAAGAAAAGCAGATAACAACCAATGGGGTTACATCTGATTACAGACAAAAGGCGACAGACCGTATGTGGGGTGGGGGTGTCCCGATGGGGTGTGAGGTTTAGGGAAGAACACATACTGTGATGTGCTGGCAAGCAGAATTAGACCTTTACACCCCCTCCCTGTTCATATATTTCCACTTTTGACCATGTCATATAATAGAGATTTAACCTACAGTAGTATATGATGCTCTCAGAAGGTAACTAGGGATCTAATTGGTTCTGATACAATCACAAGTGGTCAGCTGAGATGTATAAACATTTACCACTTGTGTTTGGATTCTGTAGAGATTCTTCTTATTTTCCACACTCTGCATCACTTCTGCGGGAGCGCTCAGTGTGACACTTGAGAACTATTGAATTAATAAACCCATGTTGTTTGGTTTACGAGCAAGTGAGAATCCAAGCAAATAAATAAGTCCAGTCTCATTGGAAAACAAAACATCTTATGCTGGGTTCACCCCAAATGTGAATTTAAGTATTTCCAAGTGTAGATTTCATAAAAAGTTGACACAAATGCCCGAGGCACATTTCTGATGTGTGGTGCAAATGATGCAGAATGCGTGATACGTTCTCTGCAAATGAATGGAATTTGCAATTTTTCAGTTCCAAAAGTTCCAAAAATTGAACTCAATTTAGGTAATCACGTTTCAAAGGCAAGAAACATCTAGAGTAATTGAAGTGATGCTTCGTGCCCGGTGTAAACTCATCATTAGATCCATTAATCAATCATTCTCACAGAAATCAGTCAAGTTCGGTGAAGGAAAAATCATGGTTTGGGGTTACACTCAGTATGGGGGCGTGCGAGAGATCTGCAGAGTGGATGGCAACATCAACAACCTGAGGTATCAAGACATTTGTGCTGCCCATTACATTACAAACCACAGGAGAGGGCAAATTCTTCAGCAGGATAGCACTCCTTCTCATACTTCAGCCTCCACACTAAAGTTCCTGAAAGCAAAGAAGGTCAAGGTGCTCCAGGATTGGCCAGCCCAGTCACCAGACATGAACATTATTGAGCATGTCTGGGGTAAGATTAAGGAGGAGGCATTGAAGATGAATCCCAAAAAATATTGATCAACTCTGGGAGTCCTGCAAGAAAGCTTTCTTTGACATTCCAGATGACTTTATTAATAAGTTATTTGAGTCATTGCAGAGATGTATGGATGCAGTCCTCCAAGCTCATGGGAGTCATACACAATATTAATTCCTTTTCCACTGCACCATGACTTTATATTCTATACTGTACATTATTTCTGTTAAGTGAAAATACTTTTTTTTTGTCTAAGCAAAGTCAGAGCTTACTGTCCTAATTAAATAATTATAAATCAAGGCATGATCATATTTTATTTTTGGTAAAATTTGTGTAATCTAGAGGCCTTTGCCTTTCACATAAGCCACTTCTGATACCAAATGATCAACTACAAGTCAAGTTGTTATTTGCTGTTCGTAAAACTTGGATAGACTTTTGTCAGGTACTGTACCTTTGTAAACTGATGAAAAAAATATGAAGTTCAATACCAGATATTGGGAACATTTTTAACAAAACATTGTTTGGCAAAAAAAAAAGTATGGCAATTTTACACTGTGGGGAAGTGGTGGAGCTTGGTTTGTCAACAAGTCAGGTTGAGAGACCAGTTTGCTGACTAGCTATGACAAGCAAAGCACCGTAGGCTGGTTTAAGCCCACATTTAGAAAACAATCTCCATCAAGTTGCATGCAAATAGAGCAGAAAACCAGCTCCACACAAATATAACTCACTCTCCCTCCTCCCACACCGTGACTAGCAATCTTCCTGACCGCTCTTCCGACTCCACGCCACTTTCAGTGAGAAACTCGGAGAACATTCGGATGACACGCCAGAAATGAAGCAGACCGTTTCCTCCCAGGCAACTTTCACTTGTTATTTATGGCAAAGGGAAGACCAATCAGAAGTGTATTATGTAAAACTTCATTGTGAGCTATCTTACGGTCTCGCTCTGTTTTTTATCGCGCTGTCACACTCGCTTTTCTCTCTCCCTCTCTCACAGTCTTTCACCATCTAACTTGCAAGTCGTATCGGAAGCCCCTGCGGTCTTTCTTTCTCTCGCTAGGAACGAAATGGCCACCGTCTTTCTGTTTTTTCCTTGATAGAATAATTCCTCCCGTGCACGGCCCTGATATTTGTCAGCTTAAAGGCTGCTGCGGATTCTGTCTGTCAGTTGCCGTGACAGCAGCGCATGCTTATTTGCCCTGCTATTTTGAGCGGTGATTGACAGCTGGACAGGCTTGACATTCTCAGCTGCGCGGCGGAGCCTGTTATTATGCGAACATTAACATTCCGATAAACACATGGTCCACCATTGAAAAAATAATTACACACCATCATTCTGCTGTCTCAAAGCGCTAGGAATATGCGAGTGTGTCTGTGTTTGGGGTGTATTTCTATGCGTGTATGTGTGTGAACTTTTTTTGCTGCTCGTTTTATTGCACGTCTCTTTGCCACTTTTTCCTTCCATATGGATTCATGCGTTTAACCAAATCCCCCCTTCTCACCCAAAGTCTGATGCCATTTGTACAAAAGTGGCTGATTATAACTCTGTGGGATCAATTTGTACATTATTTAAAGGACTGTAACGCTGCCTTAGTATGACTGATAACTTTAATAACGCGAGCAGCCTGGCTTCCTGAATGCGGGTTAGCGTGATTCTATCTCAGAACCCGGCCCACTGTTTTGCTTTTCAAAGAGAAAGAGTGGTTTTGAAAGCACACAGAGCCGTAGATATAAAACGTAGCGATGCGCAGAGGAGAAGGAAATAAAAGTGTATTCAAAACCAGGAAATACCAGTGAGATAGTGAGAATGAACCAATGTGCTGGGACCATGGGTAAATGGATTTTCAGAGGCTTCATAAAGGTAATCTCAATGCACGCAGAATGGAGTTTAAAGGAATCACTGAAGCCCGTACAGCTAAAATTCAATTTCTATTCCTGGCACTGATATCATTTACCATTGGTGATAATAGGCTGAATAAGTTAATGAAGTTTGGAGACTATGAGAATCATCTGCGTTGCATCTTTTCTGAGCAGAAGCATTCTTAATGTCAGCTGTTGAGCTGAGACGCATCTTGATGAATGAATAAGCTGAATGAATAAGGCTAATGAAAAAAATAATCACTTGTGAGTTGGAGTTTCATAAGACGAGGAAAGGAAATACATCTTAAAGAGATTGCTTACAGAAGAATGAAAATAATTGTTCAAAACTGACTTTTAGGAACTTTCCAGAAAAAAATCCATATGGTCCATATGGTCAGAAGTCAATGATTTCTTCAAAACATTATCATTTACATTCGACAGACGATACAATGTCAAACTGGTTGCCTGAAGTCAGCTTGAAGGTGAGAAATTATGAAGGCCGTTTTTATTTTTGGTTAAACTATCCTTTTAATGCTTCCTCGTTCTCGAGTGTCCTTTTTTATGGATTTGTACTTCCGGATGAGTTTAGCGGAGAATGACCTACCGTAGCATCCATCAGAAAGGTGACTGACTCAAATGGCCACATAAAAACTCGGCTCAGCATCTTGGGTTAGTGGCTCGTGCGTCTTTATGCAAGAGCAGACACGAGACAACAGGTCCATATCGCTGTCCATTAGCATCAATGATGTGGCAAATATCCTGGTGTCAGCAGGACTACCTGTATCTTACGGCCCTGCCGAGAGAATGAGGCTAACAAAGAGAGAGAGAGAGAAAGAAAAGTTGCAAGCGAAGCAGGAGGAGTCAGCTTGCAGTTAAAAAAAAAATAGAAAATTCAAAAAAAGAGTACAATGCAGTACAATATTAAACCTCAGAGGAGAAGTGAGTGACCAGGACTGTTTGTGTTTCCTTGTGTTTGTCATTTCTGCTGAGAGTCAGCTCTCCTCCTTCTCGCTCGTATCCCCACGGTCCTTCAAAATATCTTCCTTCATCCATCCACCTTTCCGGGGGTATATTCCATTCTTTACCTCCAGCTCCTTCATCAGCCTGACAGGCGGTGCACTGTCCTGAGGGATCGCTCACGGTGAGCTACTCGCTACAAAGGCAACCATTCAGTCGTTCAAGGTGTCCGTTGTGTAAATTAAAGAGAGTCAACACTACTCTCTAAATTTGTCCGAACGCAGCCTATGTTTTCTCTCTCACAAAAAGTGCTGTCACATCTAATAGATGAGGCTTGCAGTAGAAGACACTCAAGTCACTTTTAGCACCTTTCTTTCACAACGAGTGCTCAATTATTTAATCTTCCCTTGGCCTTCAGGCGCACACGGTAGTCTTGTTCTTTTTGCAGGCCTACAGAAATGACGTTGTGGCTCTTTAAAGGCTCTTTAAAGGCTCAAAACGCAAGGCCAAGCCCTGCTTTTTACTTTTCAGAATTTAAAAAACAAGACCTCGGTGTGTGCGCGTGTCAGCCAAAAAGCAAATGCTGATGTTTCCCGCGTGTGTGCTTTCTTCACCGCTTCGTTCTTAGGGCAGTAAAAGCAGAGGGAGGGATGGAAGGAAAAAGAGACTGTCCGCTGTTTGTTGATGAGTGCTGTGGGAGATGATGATGGTGTTTGGAGGGACTGGTAATTGACAAAATGAAGCTCAAGCTGATTTAATTAGAGAGAGAGAGAGAGAGAGAGAGAGAGAGAGAGAGAGAGAGAGAGAGAGATGGAGCTTAAAAAGAGCGGGAGAGCGAGACAGATAGGATGCATGCTGGCACAAGCTAAAACCAAGCCAGAGGTAATTAATCAACAGGAACTGTCCCCAAAAGAGCCCGAATCCCTTAGAAATGCATTTTCTGTGTTTAATAGCAAGTAATTGATTCATAGCCTTTGAATCTCACGGGTCCCGGGAGTACAAGCACCTCTAAGAGGAGCAGCGGTGTCGGGAGATAATCGCCATTTTGAATCTGATTCAAAGAGTTTATGCGAGCATTTGTGTGTGTGAAGATAAAGCCCCTGAGGACAATTAAAAACTTGGAGCGCTCGCATCTATAATCTTTTATTAGTTTATGGTCTGCTTTTTTTCAAGGAGTGTTGTTTACAAGAAAATCGTCCCTAATCTATATGCCAAAAGACCCCTGAAAAAAAAAACCTTTGGCAAGAGGATACGAGGTTTCCCTGAGCCAAACCTGGCTGTGTTCTTGAGCACCTCTCCTGCTGGACTGTGACCTGGATTACTGAGCTGGCACAGAGACAGACCGACTTTGTCTGCCAATAGGCTGTGCCTGTGTGCTTATATATAGCCCACTCCTTTGTCCATCTGCCCCAAAAATTACCCACGCCAGGCCTCCCCTGGGCTCCAGCTATGCCCACTCTTCATCTCCCATTTTCTCACAGGTAGGCCGATGACCTTTCTGAGGCGTCCACCCCGTGTGTCCTTTCGGAGGTACCGAATTCTGACCTTTCCAGGCCTTTTAGCCGCAGCAGGTAATCAATTAGTGCCCAGCTAGATTATCAGAGCAAAAGGTGAATGCTTGCAAGTCAGAGGTCCTGCAAATGTTTCCACTTTAATGATTAGCTCACACTTGGGTATCCTCGGCGAAGCAAAAGGAGGGCGGTTATGATTCTTGGGAAATGTGGGAAGGAGAGTGCGTCCTTCAGATTTAAAGGGGTAATTCATTTAAAATTGAACATTCTGTCATTGTTACATCAAAAAAAAAAAATCTTTCTTCTGTTGACCACAAAACAAAATATTTTGCAGAATGTTGAAGCTAGCTTACAAGGAAGACTTTTACTGCAATTTTAGGTTCTAAACATGTTCCCTTAACATTCCCATTAGGATATATAATTATATAATATATAACAAAATTCTTTGAACATTTTAAACCAGTTTTTTTAGACATTGTATTAACGTAATTTTTTTGGTTATACTAATATTATTCACGTTTCATAACACTTCAGTTTCATGATAGTATATTACTGTTCTCAGAATGTTAATTAAGATGGTGTTAGAACATTACATCCATATTAATGTCCTATGATATTGTTTCTATCAATGTTATAAGAATGTTCCAAAAGCATTATATTAATGACGTTGTTTGCTAACATTTGCACAACTTACAAAATGATGGCTAAGCATCATGACCAAAGATAGCAGATTTTTACTTGTTTTAGTACCACAGTGCTAATGGACAGGTATTCATCATGTGCTGGGCTACAGATTGGCTTGAAGACTTCTGGTAGTATCTCCGTTGTTGTTTTCCATTGACTGAAA
Organism: Danio jaintianensis; assembly: GCA_903798115.1. Classification (NCBI taxonomy): domain Eukaryota; kingdom Metazoa; phylum Chordata; class Actinopteri; order Cypriniformes; family Danionidae; genus Danio; species Danio jaintianensis. The sequence continues at coordinate 11,994,560 of CAIGQV010019081.1, read as the reverse complement.
TAATTTTCTAAGTCCTTTTAGAGTCTGTAATCTCCCGTCTCATCGTTTCTAGACTTTAAGCAAGCACACAATAAAAGCCTAATTCATTCCGTCAATATAAGAAAAGGCTATTTCATGTTCAATAAAAGGCACACGAGGGGAAGTATGCAAGGCAAAAAGGATTTTTTACTTAATGCCAAGTCCTTCTTGATGAGTTTAAGTGGTAGAAGGCAGCAAGCGGGGGGATGAGAAAAAGATTCAGCATCCCTCTTTCCATGTTATTGTATATGGGATGATGAAAAAGTGACCTCAGATGAAAGACAACGCGCTCCCTTCTGAGCCCAAAGCTTTTTAAGTGAGACACTGTCTTTCAACCCTGAGCCATTCTAATGCACTGAGGGACAGATTTTACCCTAATTGCTGCAAATCACTTTCATGAGGGAGGCGCATGTGTGTGTGTGTGTGTGTGTGTGTGCGTGTGTTGTTAAAGAATGACTCATTCAGATGCATGTTTTGGCAGAGGGCTCTGTAAAAGCCAAGCCATCTTCAGTTTCTATTCTTATTTTTCTGGATCACAGGGCAGGAATCGAAAGAGCAGCCGTCTACATTACGAATCCTCGGTTTCACGCAGGCAGACAAGTGCGCACACACATGATAAAACTAGACATCTCTCATCCATTTTCCATTTGGCTACTTTTTTCTTTACTTTTGCCACACGCTGTAGCAGGTACAGACAATGACTGGAACATCTAGCACTTTGCACCCTCACATTTACGGGTTTTACAAAAGGGATGCTTTCACTCCTCCATGCTGATCTGCCAATGCAAAGCTTCAGACATGTTAAAACACACACAGTTTAAAAATAGCTATACAATTTGACTGTGGAGTACAGAAGAATGGTGACACTGGTTAGCACTGTCGCCTCACAGCAAGAAGGTCACTGGTTCGAGTCCCAGCTGGGCCAGTTGGCGTTTCTGGATGGAGTTTGCATGTTCTCCCCGTGTTGGCGTAGGTTTCCTCCGGGTGCTCCGCTTTACCCCACAGTCCAAAGACATGTGCTATAGGTGGATTAAATAAGCTAATGCACTATGGGTGAATTGAATAAGCTGAATACCTATATTTAAACATAGCTAGGCATTTAGTGTCCCTATTCTTTCATGAACTGGTTAACTTCTCAGCCCTTGTGTCTTAATTAACACAAACATGCACATGGCAAAGTGCAATCAATGCTCAAACATCATTAAAATAATCTCTGAAGGTTGATTACCCGGTTGCTTCTGCATTATTGGTCTCCATGCATCTCCAGTAAGCACGATTTTCAATATTTCTGCCAGTTAACTGATGTATACATGATAGAACATTTGTCCGGTATTGATTTTGCTGATGGCACACTATGCTTTTGGGACGATGAAGCCAAGGAGCTCATCGATGCATTGATAACAGTCTTGCTGAGCAGAGCACAGAGATTCAGTTTCTATCATCTATAAACACATTTCTTCACCACACTATTGATTGATCTCTCCTTAAACACGGGCCTCAGCGAGTCAAGGTTTTACACACAAATACTAGAGTACTGGAATTCTTCTTTGTTTTGCAATGTGAACAAACTACTGCAGAAGACATAATTCATCTTTTGGGGAGTAATATGCTTTTTTATGTTTTTAAATGCTAGTTTTCAATGCTACAGTCATATCACCCTGCAGCCCAAGACTGGTTACTCACCGAAGCTAAGCAGGGCTGAGCCTGGTCAGTACCTGGATGGGAGACCACATGGGAAAACTAGGTTGCTGTTGGAAGTGGTGTGAGTGAGGTCTCTGTGGTCTGTGGTGTCCTGGCCAAATTTCCATCCATCATGGCCTCCCAATCATACCCATCCACTGAATTGGCTCTATCACTGTCTCTCCACTGCACCTATAGCTGGTGTGTGGTGAGCACACTGGCGCCGTTGTCCTGTGGCCCCCATTGCATCATCCAAGTGGAGCTGCACACTGGTCGTGGTGTGGAGAGATCCTGACCCCCACTTCATGATCGTAAAGTGCTTTGGGTGTAAATGCGCTATATAAATACACATTACTTACTTACTACTAGTATGAGAGCAGCTTAGCTACTTTCTCCAAGATGCACTGAATATATGTTTAATAAGGCTAACTAGTTTTCTAAATAGAGCAGCTTGACTGTAGTTAACTATAAATGTAAAAGCTGCAATTTCAAAGTAGCTTTCAAAAGGTTAGTAGGGCTTGTTTTTCTCCATGCGACTATAGTTAGCATCTCCCCCTCTTTTTTTTCATTCTTTAAGTCTGCGCGCTCTCTCACTCCATCACAGTGATGAATCTGCTTCTATTCTCAAGGAGACCATGTCCACCTTCACAGCCGCATGCAGATAGTTTACCTGCGGTGGGCTCTTTGTGTTTTTTAGGTTGATGTGGTGTGACAGGTTGATTAAAGCAGGTTAGAGGATCCACTGCTGCTGTCACTCAAAGTGCTGACATTTCTGTGACAGAGGGGTCAGGAATGGGGTGAAAAGCACAGGAGTATAGGAGTTGTACTCATATTCGTGAACTGAATCTATGGCTGAGAAAATAAAAATAGCTCTGGATTAGGAACTAAAAAGCAAATGTTACACAAATCCACAAAATTGTGTTGATGATGTGTCCACTTAAAAAAAAGCACAGTTTTACAGCTCCCCTAGAGATAAACAGTTTTGTTTTTTCCCCTTTTTGAATCCATTCTGTCAATCTCTGGGACTGGCAGGGACAATTTTAACTTAGCTTAGCACAGATTTTTTAATCAAGTTAGTCCATTAGCATCTTGTTCAAAAATTATCAAAGTATTGTGATCATTTATCTACTTAAAGCTTGACTCTTCTGAAGTTGCATCTTGTACTAAGACAGATGTAAAATTTAGTGTTGCTGATCAAGCTAGGAAAGAGGCTGATATGGCTAGTTCTGGCATAGAATCTATGCTAAGCTAAGCTAAGCTAAAAATGCTCCCGCCACACACAGAGATCAGTTGAATGGATTCAAAAATAGTAAGGCTCAACTGTTTAACTCTGGGGGAGTTGTAAAACAAGCGTATTTTGAAGTAGAGTGTTCCTTTAAAGATCAAAATAATGGATACAATTCTTTTTTTTTTACTGAGGTAAACTTCTCAGAGTAACAGGTCATCTCTTGTAGTTCACGATTAGGAAGCGAACCGAAAATAACATTTTAATAAGTTCAGCTAGGGAGTTCAGCTAAAGGCCAGTTTTGTTCATGTACTCAATTAGCCCACAACCTGAAGTACTTCACTCAGTGAAAACAGGTTTTCAGTATATCAGCAGTTGTTGCAGTTGGGGCTGGAAAGCTAATTTGTTGTCAATTACAGAAGGCTGATGTACCACTCTTGTAGTTGTTGACCTTGAGTGCAATGATTGTCTCTATTCGACCACTTTCAACTACAGCCGTGGCGGATGGATCTATACTCTCAGTACCAAGGAAGATACAAGACAGAGATCGTGTGTATGCACGCAGTTTCACAAAGTCCAAAAGGTGAAATTAAGTCCCTGGCTCTCTTGTAAAAGTCATTACCTCTCTTGGTTTTTGCTACCCTCCATTTTTGCAGTTTGTGCCATATCTCAAATGCAGCACATTGTCACCCCAAGTGGAATGAATAGTTTTGAACGCAACTTCATTATTAAGGAGGTAGCATCTGGTCTGATAATGAAGGTTTATTTCTTTTTAGACCCGCAACCCTATCTTCCTGCATGACCAAATGAATTGTGCTGTTATGACTGCAGCCCAAGATACAAGCCACGGCTTTAAAATTCTCAATATAACTTTAAAAGAATGAGCCAATTAAAAGTGACAAGCCGGCCTACTTTATAGTCTGCAATGGCCTGTTTATGAGCAAAGTTAATCCAAGCATAATAAAGAGCCAACACAAGATCCATAAAAACCAACAATAGTTCTACTAAGGCCATGCACAAATTACAATGTTTTGGGAGTGATAACAGATTTCATTTGCTGAGGCGAATACTTTATCATTACAGAACACTTCTCTAACTAGCCTGACCTCCACAGAAATAACAGTTTAACCCCATATGCACACCTAATATCACTCAAGCGTGTATACATGATGCCAAAAATCACAATCTTAAGAAGAGGCAGGCCAGCATTTATCTTAACCAGCAAGACCATCCAACTTTACCATAAAAACAATGTTTCCCAAACCGAGTTTGGCGGGGAACCACATATTTATGCTATCAAACCAGATAGACATCCATAAAAATAAAACAGCATTTAAAAGCATCAACCAAACAAGCTAGACTTCCCAGCCGGATTTGAAGTCTACAGACATGTTTCAAGTGTGTGGGCTTGTGTTTGATCCTTCTGGCAAGAAAGCTTCATATTCTGGTTTAAATCCTTGTGGGTCGGTGCGAGGTTAATACGAGGAAGACCTCACGTCAAACCATAGCCATCATTAGTGCTGCCCCTACAGAGTTTCCCATTAGCATGATGCTAAAGGCCCCATCATGTTACTATCTTCTTTAATGTCCATTGATCATACCCCCTGCAATGTCCAGACAGGATGAAAATAATCAGTATTATGTTAACCCTGAGGCTAAAAGGGAGATGGTGCCTCTGAGGAGAGAAAGAGGGCAAGAGAGAGCACAACCAAGACCAACACTGTAGCAGCTCTATAGCTGGATATGTATGCTGAAGATATTAAATGCACTAATCTTTCAGCTTTCCTCGCTTGGAGATATTGGCTCTAAGTTAGTGGGAGTGAACGTGTGTGTATGAAAAAGGAGATTATGTGGAGGCACTTGACTAAATAACAGGTTTGGCCATTGCAGTAATTCTAATTAGAAATTGTTATATTACTCAACGGAAGGACATCCTACAGACTTATTTGATTTTGTAAGTTCCTTTTTCTGCTTCTGCATTACTACGCCCCCTTTAAAATGTTAGGATGAACAGATGGTTCCAATCAATACAATTGACTAGTTAAAAAACGTCTTTTTTAGAATAGAACCTGCTAGAACAGAAAGGGAGATGGTTTGAAATTAAATGAAAAACCAACATATACATTGGAGTCCACATACTTGCACTTGATATTTAAGCACAGGCATATGACAAAGTCCAAGCCACTATTCATATCTTTCCACAGCTATCACATAACTGCACCCCACAACAAACATTCGCATGCATACGCATGCACAAAAGCCCACAAGGGGACTGCGAACTGAACTGCCGTGCATCTAATAGAAATTCATAGGTTGAGATGCCACGAGAGAGACTGGTTAAATAAGTTAAAAAAGTAAAAAGTGCTAAGGAAAAAGGGAGTGTTGTGAGGTGTATACTGCACACTCACATCAAAGAAATGGGTCCCATGCCTCGTCGTCATTCATTTAACATATGGTACACACAAAAAAAAAACACTGAGACATAAAAGATTTCTTTGAGATGTAGGCGCACAGATCCTATGCCTTGTAACTTCCCTGCTTTCTAAAGGGATTTAAACTTGTATTCACATATCGGTTCATACTTGCGCAATTTCTTTTTTTTTTCGATTTTCATGGCTGGGCCTGAGCACACAGCTCTCTCCGCACTGAGGAAGGAAATCCCTGAAACTCTGTGAAGAGGAAAGAGAGAGTGGGATTAAGGCGTCCTCACTCATTTATTTGCCCTAGCCTTAACCAGACTTCTCCTGGTTGGTGCAGTGCGACTAGGGATTGGGCAGGGTTAGGGCAGAACCACTGCTAGATTTCCATGTATTAGTCCGGGAGAACTTTTTTCCATTCCTCAATGACTCAAAGGGGGGTTCAGAGGGGGAATTGTGGAACGAGGGAATTCTTCCCTCCCTAGCCTGAGCCTTGGGTTGGCTTATCAGGGCAAACAGATGCAGAGTGCTCACGGGACCTCATCAAGCCAGCTCTGGGAGAGGTCTACCTGCTGGCTCTATGCCATTACCATGCTGCATCCAGCTTCCCATAACCCTCCCCGCTCTCAGGCCCTGGGACACGTAACCCAATTACCTAACTCAAGAAGAAAAAAAAAACTACCAAGGAAAGGTTGAAATATTATGAAGCTCCGGAGAGCAGCATGTTTATTTATTAATATCTGTTTATATGTTTTCTTGAATTTTAAAAGGTGACATCGTGGAAATGTGTCAATGGTACAGTGGGAGGTAGCGCACGGTGGCATGAGATATGGAGAGAGTTTTCTCTGTCACACACTTCTTGAAATAGCTTCGGCAGATGAAATATAAGATGGCTCGGAGTGTGAATGCCGTAGGGGATACATTATGATTAGAGGAAGAAGATCTCATGTGAATTTGGAGCCGTGAGCCCGAAAAACAGGATTTTGTGCATTGCAGTGTGAGTGTACGTGTGTACCGTAGGTATGTTTGCGGTGTGTGTCCTTTCAAAAGTCGCCCTCTATCATTCTCTAGAAATAGGGTGCACAGAATCGAATCAGTTTCACAGGGTCTTTGGGTTGTGATCGAAGATGGGAAAATTGGCCGTTCCTCGACCTTTAGAAGTTCAAAGATTCCTCTGCTTATTTTCACCATCGCCTTGATATCCATTTTTAATCAGGACATCAAACGAAGAAGCTGATTAGGTTTCTGATCACATTTCAAGGCAGATTTGTTTAGCGGCAGGCCAGCAGAATTGTCCCTTTTTACACTCTCAAACACTGTACAAAAGCTAATTGCATTTTACCAAGAACACAGGGCTTTTTTGAGTCACTGAAGACATTCGTTTTCTGATAAAACAATTGCTGTGATTTCATCCAAACAGTTGTGTAGAGTCCCTTTCTATTCCAGCATCGTACTGTAGTACTCTTGGGAAACTAAAAGAAACACAATCCTACATAGCGTAGAGTATGCCCTTTTCTCTCCTATAATTAAGCATAACATGTTAGCAAGGTACAGCTCATTTGACCACCAAGTCAAGCGAACATCTGTACCTGTGAATTGTTTAATTTATTTTACATTACCTGAGGTCATCCACAGCCTTAGAAGGAATGAGGGGAGAGATTAATGTAAGTAACTGATTAAAACCCAGAGACTTTACAGCATGCTTTATTTATTGTGCTAAGTGTGTGAAAAAGCACTCTAAATTCTCCACAATTATGTTTATGCGTTACTTGTGTGTATTTATGCCTCCCTAATAGGTGCTAATTGTGCACACGGTTGATTTTTTTTTCTCCGTGTACTTGATAAAGACAAAAACGCTTCGTCGTCAGATGTGCAAACCCGTCTTTTAATTAAAATGGAGGTATCAAGGAAATCTTTTCCCATTAAGCTGCAGAATGCAAGTAATTGGCCCATAGATTGCGACATACTGATTAATGGCATTGCTGCTATTTCTGAACAGCTACATCCACATTCCACTGGAGGCTTTCTGTCACCCAGGGCTTGTTAAAACATTTGCGGGGTGTGTGTAAAGCGAAGGGTTGAGGTGTGAACACATCCTGAAGCCCGTTGGATTGGTGGAAGGAGGGATGACGGACATGAAGAAGAAGAAGAGGAGGAGGAGGAAGAAAGAAGGGTGCTTGGGAGGTGGTGTCAGATTTGATTTATTAAGTGCAGCTCTTTCTCTGACTGCTGCTAACTTGTCAGTTGCCACATAATGGATGGTACTCACACCTCACTGCGCAGTGATTGGCTTTTTTTCCCCTGGACATGGAGAGCAAGGTGCGCCTCTCCAATCCCTGTCTATTCTCTTTTTTAATTAATTCATTATTCTCTCACGCTGCCCTCCGTTCAAACCTCAGATGGGGTGGCGCGTGATAAAAGATCTTTGGTGCTGTGGCCTATTCTTCACTCTCTGTCCGTCATGTATCTTCCACCTCTAGTTTCATCCTCTCTCTCCCTAACATCATTCTCACAAATATGTTGGCAGGGTATTGGATGTCAAGCCATCAAGAATCTCCTTGATGTCTCCTACAACACCAACTTTGAGACTCTATCACAAAAACCTGGCTCTACTCAATGTTACAGTACTTGCTTATAGGTGTTGTATTCATACAGGTGGCTTACCTATTTTGAACTCATTCATTCATTTTCCTTGAGCTTAGTCCCTTTTTTTTTTACAGCATATGTTTGCGGATGCCCTTCCAGCTGCAACCCAGTACTGGAAAACATCCATACACACTCATTCACACACATACACTACGGCCAATTTTAGTTTTTATTCAATTCACCTATAGCGCATGTGTTTGGACTGTGGAGGAAACCGGAGCACCTGGAGGAAACCCACGCCAACACGGGGAGTACATGCAAACTCCACACAGAAATGCCAACTGACCCAGCCGGGCCTCGAACTAGTGACCTTCTTGCTGTGAGGTGACAGTGCTAACCACTGAGCCACTGTGTCGTCCTGCAACTAATATATATATGTAGTATGTATAGTGTGATACTATTTGGTGGATCAGTGACCTTGCTGCTTTTTGTCCAACTTTGTGTTCAAGATACAAACAAATACAAGATACACACTATATAAAACATACGCAGTCAACTGCAATGTTTTCAGACACTTTGAAATGCTCTTTTGTGGAGATGTACTTAATTCCTACTTAGACGTGATGAAATATTGTTCGAATATCATGATTTTATGTGTGCCCTTTTAGGTGTATGATAATTTAAAACGGCCGTGGAGGTTTATTCTCATTAAGTGCACTTAAGTGGCCTTTTACATATATCTGAAAGTGGGCTTTAAAGATCTGAAGTACACTAGAAGTGAACATTCAGTACAATTAAGTGCATTTATTTTTTCACAGAGATAAAGTGATTCACAATCACAACAAAACAGTATGGAAGAAGAGAGAAAAAAGTGAGACACAGCTTTAAAAAAACAAAAACACAAGACCCACAGTGATGGAGAGACACAGACAAAGTACAGCGGTAGGAAACAGTGAAAGAGACTGTTTGAAAAGTGTTCAGGAAAGAAGGAGAGACCCTTCAGACAGAGAGATGACTCTTTTATTCAGCACAAAATTGTACTTAAATACACTTGCGCTAGAAAAAAATCTAAACTTTAAATTTATGTTTGTATTCTTGGTTTGTAGTTACTAAATTTGAATGAGATCCTAATTCTGAGTATAAAGAATTGTCTGAAGTGTCAGGAGTAATAAAAGAAAAGAAAAGAAAAGAAAAGAAAAGAAAAGAAAAGAAAAGAAAAGAAAAGAAAAGAAAAGAAAAGAAAAGAAAAGAAAA
>CAIGQV010019081.1:11953080-11977046 GCA_903798115.1 Danio jaintianensis | reverse complement strand
ACACACACACACACACACACATATACGCACACACTGGCTGGCAGCGCAGAAGGGTGTAAGCGTGGGTGTCTGGAAGAGATGCCAACAGATGCTACAGCCTCACACATTCAAATCATCCATCTTGTTGCTGTTTTTTTTTTTCAGATTTATTTATTAATTTTTTTATTGCCATCTCTCTCACTTCTGCGCGACCCTCCGACACCCTCGGCAGGCATCCTTCTCTGAGCTGGGAGCCTTTCGCAGCATAGTAACGCACCTGTTTGCTCTTGGAGTTTTATCCTGTCAGATTTACTGCCGTTTCGGGTGGATCAGGCCCGGATGAGACGCCGTGCTGCTTTTCCCTGATCGAGACAGCTTTAATGCCGAATGCAGAACACGGGATGCTCCGGATCACACTTGTATGATATTTCAGACTCCACACTGCGATTCTAAACAAGCCAGGCGTTCCAAGGTTATTGCAATTAAAGGGATAGTTCCCTCAAAAAATTTATATTCTGTCATTGTTTATTCACCTTTTACTTGTTGGAGTTTGTTGAACACTATAGGAGATATTTTGATTAAAGCTCACCATTCACTTCCACACTGAAAATAAAACAAGTTTCATTGGATTTACTACTTTTTTTAAGGTAGGGGGAGCGGGGACAAAAGTAACGTGTGACGAAAGTAACAAAGAGATTTTCTCGAAGCCCTGAGAACATTTTTTTCTAGGCTATAACAGCACATTCAGCATGCAACCCTTGATGGAGCTGCCAAATATCAGCTGATTTCGGGAGCGTGTCATGCGGTTAGCTCCAAATTTCTGTTTTTAAGTGCAAAAAGTAAATTATTGTAGCGGTTCTTTTTTCCTTATTACAAGTTGTGTTTCTCTTTTCATGCATAACACTAATGTTCAATCTACAGGTTATTAAGTGCAATAACACATGCTTGAGTTTGCAATCTCTGAGTTTTTCAGTTTAAAAGTAAATCAGGTTTAAATGGCAAGAGTTCCTGTGGGGACGAACGTAACACTGTTATTAATGTCCCGCTGCTAATAGACAAATCTTATTTTTCACTCCCACATCAGAGTTTGCAGTGTTTGGATTCAGATGTTTTAAAAAAAAATAATACATATTGCCAATAATAATAAAAAAATATTCAAGAATTTTAGAAAATTTTAGCATTTTGCATTGTTGGATTGCTTTTGAAACATTTGATGGAGCTGAAATTTTAAATGAAAATGCAGTTAAAACATATGTTTGCAGTGAACATTAACAGGGTCATAGTCAGATATATTTAAAATAAACAAGATTAAGCCAGTAAATCTAGCAAATATTGTTGTGTTACTTTTGACCCAGCCGTGTGTTACTTTCGTCCCTGCTGATGGGGTCAAAAGTAACAATGTGCAATTTATGTTTAAAGTAAAGTTATATTGGAGTTGTTCTACATTGATACAAAATAACACCTGCTTTTGATAGAGCACTGTTAGTAACTGAGTTAGTAACCACAGCAAAATATATACTTCTGCTAAAAACATTATCTTTTAAAAATAGTTTTTTTATTAACAATTTTACTTTCGTCCCCACTCTCCCCTACGTGGTTGCCATTAATATGGGCTGAATTTAAACAAACAAATTTCACTAAATTGAATGCCCATATAAATTATTTTCAACCACTTAGTTAAAAAAAAAAAAAGTAAATCCAATGAATCTTTTGTTTCAGTGCATATTTGTGTTTCCTAGTATGAAAGCCAATAGATACACATTTCAGCTTTCTTCAAAATATCTTCTTTGTGTTCAACAGAAGAAAGCAACTCATAAAGGTTTGGAAGCACTTTATGGAGAGTAAACGGAGTACATTTTTACTTTTGAGTGAACTATGCTTTTAGATATAGCCTAAAGGGACACAGGATCTAACATCAGATGCACGTTCAGCTCTTAGCTTTCATTGATTATATTATTTGTTTGTTATGATGGATTTTGTGATGTTCAATTCAGAACTGATCTTCAGTTTGTAAGAGTGGATGCACCTGGATTCAAGCACATCTGCAGCAGATGTATTGTGTGTAGTAGCACTAATGTCCACTAGAGGGCCGGTTGAGAGTAAGTCACAGTAAGTGAAGTGAAGTGAAGTGAAGTGTAGTGTGGCCAAGTATGGTGTCCCATACTTGGAATTTGTGCTCTGCATTTAACCCATCCAAGTGCACACACACAGTTAGTGAACACACACATACCGTGAACACACACCCGGAGCAGTGGGCAGCCATGCCTTATGAGAGAGAGAGAGAGAGAGAGTTGACTACTAAAACCTCTTTTCTATATTACTTGGACATTTTTTTAACTTACTCTACAGGTACTGAGGAATGCATCCAAATAAATGAATGAATGAGTGAATGAATGAATAAAAAATAAAAAATAAATATATATATATATATATATATATATTTTTTTTAAAGTTGGCTTAAGTAATAATTCTCATTAATTAGGGGGTAGTTCACCCAAACAACTTCAAATGTCATCATTTACTTCCAAACCAGATTGAATTTCTTTCTTGTGTTGAACACAAAAGAAGATATTTTTGTAGAAGGCTAAAAACCTGTAACCATTGACATACATAGTATTTCTTTTTCCTGCTAGGAAAGTCAATGGTTACAGGTTTTAAGCTTTCCTTAAAATATCTTTGTTTTTGCTCAACAGAAAAAAGAAACATGTAAAGGTTTAGAACCACTTGAAGGGGAGCCAATGGTGAAAATATCATTTTTAATTATCCATTTAACAAGTTATTACCTGCCCATTATTAAGATATTGTCTGCTTATTAGCTCTTATAAAGTACATATTCTGCATGATCATATGCTAGATTGCTAATCCAACCCAATACCAAAACCCAACTACAACCTTACATATTAAAAAGCAGCAAATTAGGATTTTATTGAGTCAAAGTCATAGTTAATGGCCTAATAATAGTAACAATTGTACCTTAAAATAAAATGGGACAAAACCTATTATAGGGGAGACACAGTGGCTCACTGGTTTGAGTCCCGGCTGGGTCAGTTGGCATTTCTGTGTGGAGTTTGCATGTTCTCCCCGTGTTCGCGTGGGTATCCCCCACAGTCCAAAGACATGCGGTACAGGTGAATTGAATAAGCTAAATTTGCCGTAGTGTATGTGTGTGAATGTGACAGCGTATGGGTGCTTCCAAGTACTGGGTTGCAGCTGGAAGGGCATACGCTGTGTAAAACACATGCTGGATAAGTTGGCGGTTCATTCCGCTGTGGCGACCTCTGATGAATAAAGGGACTAAGCCAAAGGAAAATGAATGATTGAAAACCTTTAATAATAATAATAATAATAATAATAATAATAATAATAATAATAATAACAATAATAATAATAATAATTCTGACTAAACTTGTCTCAGCCAAAAGGTATTTCAGCATCCAAAAAAAAAAAAAAAAACATCTCATGAAACGTGATGCTATTTCATTTGAAAGGTGGATTTCGTTTAATTCAGTTTCCTTTTACCCCCTTACCGACTTGGTATTTACTCACAGGCAGTGATTTAATTAAGAGGAATCAGCCAAATGCTTCCCAGGCAAATGCAGTGTTCCCTTGAGGCCGCGCTCCAAACCTGTCTGGAAGCATTTGTCCAGAAACGTGTTCGATGTCAGACTGGCGCATGCCCTGTTAAGCCATTACCCGGGCAGTTTCGCAGCCAATGCCAACACCTCCAGCATTGGGGACGGTAACTGACAATCGTGTGTGATAATGGCATTTCCTTTTAGTAGCGCAACCCCTCCCCCACTTGCCCCCTTAACGTTTAAACTTTGTTGGGTTGATTGCTCTGGGATGAGACTGTGTGTGTAACTGTTGCGAAACAGACGAGAAGTGCCTGAGACAGGTGAGAATGGCTCCGTGGGTTGGTAGGGTCAGGTTGTTTACATGCTCTTCCCGATATTCCCATGAGGCTCTGCGGCGAGACCCAGCTGAGTGTTCCATTAGCACAGGGGCGCACCGTGACACGGGAGCGCTGATCAAAATAACACTTATTAATCAGGAGAGATCACACACGTTGTCCTTGAAAAAAGGGCTTGCTCTCTTGTTCTCGCTTACTCTTCCTTTCCTTTTTTTCCCTCTCCGTGTGTCTAATCTGGTGCAATTTTTCATCCAGGTAATTCGCCACCTGTCCTCCCTCCAATACTTTCTATCACGCTTTCTCCATCACACACACACACATGTGCACACACACAGCCACCCTCAGGTGCATGTTCGACTTTCCCTATTGCTTTGCCCTCTTGGCTTCAACTTCTGTACACCATTAGAGGAACCGTAACTTCATCATTACCAGTGTGGGTGAATGGGCTGCCCTGATTTTGTACAGACTTTGCCTCCGGCTGATCAGGGGCAAAAGCTATTAAGGGCACTAAGGTTAACTTAGCTGAGATGGAACAAAAGAGTGTACCGCTGAAACCCAGTCGCTCAAAGCCAACAAGAAATCACAGTGAAGCCCATCAATTTTCTTAATGCACATACAGTACCTGGTCTTATTTAGTTTGACTAAACACGTTTCACTTCCCTTCAACTACCTGTCAATTCTAGTATGTATCGACACCTTTTTTTTTTTTTTTTAAGTCTAATCTATTTTCAAAAGAAATGGAAGATTTACTCCCAAGAGCATCTCTTTAGTTATATGACACATGGAACAGATGCGTATAATGTACAGGATGATTCTGAGAGAGCCTGTAATGTCAATGCAAACAAATGGGATTGATTCAAACAATGTCTCACACCAATATTGTCTCAAAAACGCAATGTAATAATATTTATAAAAAAGTATAGCTACAAGCAGCAATCATTGGGTTGCGTCCGATGTAGGTCTTTTTTGACTTTTTATGAGTTGCAGTGTGACCAATTGGTTGAAGCTACAAACATTTCCATGATTCTTTAGAACTGTGTTATATGCCCTTCTCTGATTTACCAAAGTGCAGAGGTTTTGATAAGGAATAATGTGTGAATCACTTATGCGCATGTAAAATACAATAAAATCTGTGTAAAAAAACATGCTGTGCCACCTTGGACATAAATACACTGTATGGCCAATGGCCCTCAGTTAAAGCTGCTTTGATTTTTTTTATTGTGTTTTTATGTGGTCACTTTTTTGCTGTGACCTCAGATTGAGCTCAAACATATGTATTCCAATTTTGGGGACAATATCATATTCCATTCAAGATTTATGAATAGTTTTGTACTTCACATGTTTGGTCATCCTGTGGCGAACCTGAATGGAAAAGTCTACTTATTGATAACCTTTGATATCTAGACTCCAGAGTATCTGACTAGACTGCTTTGGTTCAGATCTGGTGAAAAACTTAGGACTGGTTCACAAAAATAGTTTTTTTTTTAATTACCATAAACTGGTGTCACACACTGTATTCCATTCTGAAGAGATCATCCCTATGCCCTAATCTCTTAGAAGTTGGCACTCCAACCCTTCAAAAAAGATTAGGGTATAGGACGGAGCCTTCCAAATGGAACACAGTATGAGTCTTTATGAGCAATAAGTTGTGACTGCAGTTCACTTAATGGCCACTGATGTCACTAATAACAAATATTTTATTAAGTTATGACAGAATATTGGCTAGATCAGTATTGGCTGCATATTTGACCTCCAACTCCAATTGGACACCAGAACCAGCTAACCAAGCTCTTTCTAGGTATACCAGAAACGTCCTGGCAGGTATATTGAAGCAAGTTGGAACTAAACTCTGCAGGACATCGGCCCTTCAAGACCGAGTTTGAGAACCCCTGGGCTAGATGTTTGATTACTGTTTCACTGTTTAACTTTAGTTGTGGCTGTTATAAAGGCAGCAAGAAAATTATCTATTTGGTTTACAACACCCACTTTTCACAATTACACCAATCCCCAGTGCATATAATTCTGCCTACATGTTATCCACAGAAAATATCATGAGAGGCAAACAACATTTTACACTGACATTAATTTTCTTATGTAGTATTAAGTCATCCAACCTTCATTGGCTTCCTACCTTCGCTCTGTTTTCCTCAGCAATCTGCTGATTTATACTTAGGATCTAGGGGGCCAGAGGGATCAGCAGGGAGTGTGCCAGAAGAGCTAGCGATAGCAGCTAATTAGCAGCAGCTGCTGATGGGAGCGTGGTGTGGACGCTGCCAGAGGAGGCTTGACAAAATTGTTATCAAACGCAATTAGAGGAAGACAGGCAGGTTTTTCCTGAGACAAAGAACCCCAGGCTAGATCTGAAAATAGCCCATGTGTGATTGTGTGCATACACACCTGTGGAGAGCTTAAAGTGCATGTACATGTATAGAAATATGTGATTTTTCCCCCATTTGTGTTGGAAACTTTGTTGCCTTAGTTTGGTTCATTTCCATATATGAACGCATTGATGTGCACCATAATAATCCATAATTGTTAAACGGTGTAGTCTCAATAGTTAAAGTCATGTTTTCACCTAGTATTACCATATATTTCAGTGATTGAATCACTGTGAACATTTGTATTTGAATATAATCAAGACTCTTCCATCTTATCATACTTTACATCATTTCACCAGAGTGCTCAGTACAACACTGAATGAACAAACCCATGTTGTGTGGCTTACAAGCAAGCAAATTAAAAGCATGAGCAGATGAGTGTTTACTCTATGACAGAAATACAATCCAATGGATTTTCAACCACCCCAGAAGTGAGCAAGCTCAAACCCCCCTATTTACATCTGTATGGTGTGAACTTTTGAATGATTGAATGTATATATGCATCATTTGTGATGTTGTGAAACAAGTTCTAAATACTAACTAGTGTAGCTTAATGTGTAGCTAGCACAAATTAATAGTCATACAAGTCCTTGTTTTGAACAGATAGCCCCTTAAACACATACACTCACATGGGGCAGTCATCCCTGCATTAGCAGATGGCTGAGTAGGAAGGAAGGCCTGGTGCTCAGCCAGCCATAGTCTTATGACCATCGCCAAACTCTCTAGAACTTTCCATTCTCTCTCTCTCCATCTTATCCTGCTCACAGTTACAAAGAATAGTCAAACTGTAATGGTGGAGGAAACGCTAAGGTGAGAGGAACTGGAAAGCACAGCAAGGAGTCAGCCAACTGCTCCACATGTTTCTCCCCTAAGCTCTTTTACAAAATGAATGGAAAAAAAATTTACTGAGCTAGATCACTGCTATATTGACAACCCTAAAGCTGAGGTGAAAGACAAGGTTTATTTTTCAGAAGGGATTTAAGCTGGCTGTTACACCGGCTGCCTCCACCATTGATCACCAGGTGTACATTTTGTTTATTTTTGCATGCATGTCTAGCATCTGTGCACGTCACTGGAGTAAGAACACATACGTCTGCTTTAGCACGGACAACTTGAGTTCATGTCTGTGCGAATGCTTGTGTGTGTTTAAGTGTTTACGGGAGCTCGGGTGTCCCAGGTGAGGCGCCGGCTGCTGTTGCCGCCCTGTGAGACTGGGTGGGTGTTGCTGGCTCTTGCAGAGGCAGGAGAGTAGCAGCAGATGTGAATTGTCAAGCCTTGCATTTGGTTCATTAGCTGCTCTTCCACTTGCACCAAACACAGCTGTCACTTGGCCCACAGAGCAGGGGTGTGCGATTGTGTGTCTATGTATGCGTGCTAAAATCTTATATATCAACCCACAACAATTAATGTGGATCACTGAACACACAACCCCACGATTGAATTCTTATAAACACACATTGCTGGAAATGCTCAAACCAAGAGATCACTTTACCTACAGATATGTATTGTTACACATACTAACCATCAATGCAACATATAAACCTCTTGTTGAATACAGACATTGGTTTCCATTGTCTTTGAGTGTTAAAAAAATGTTTGAGAGCAGGAGAAAAGAGAGAGACTGCTAAAAACCCTTTTGGGATGGCGCTAACTCACTGGCGTAAGAATGGAAGTCGGCACTCTAGTGTTGTTAATGAAATCCCTACTGCCTAATTATGTGAAAAAGCACAATATGTTTGGGATGCGCTCAGCGCAGCTCCTGACAGGCACTAAAGAGCCATCGACAGCTAAAGAGCGACAGAGTGAGCACGCAGAGAGGAAGAAAGCAAGTGTAGTAGGGGAAAAACAGTCAGTGGAAGGAGGGAGAATAAGTTATCAGGCCATTTTGCTGAAAAAAAGAAAAACAAATCTGATACTATGACATGTCTTAATGAGACCATTGCTGTAGAATATAGCTGTGTACTCCAGAAGAGGTGGGTCAGTGTGAGCAATACAGTCAATACACACAATCAAATAATCTTATTTACCCTCAGCTTCTAAATGACACTTTGAACTTTTTACAGTACATGGGGGTTGGTAAGGAAGGGTTATTTCCCTTACTTTAAAACCCACTGTAACCCAAATATCATTTACCAACTAGTCAATAGTGTGTACTAGAATGACCTTTTATTATTTCACTTTCTGAAGTGGCTAAAACATTCTGCGCATCCTCTAATAGGCACAAATCTCTGTGGTTCCTACACAGGGTGACCTACCCATGAAAAACATTTCATTAAATGTATACAAAACATGGTTCAGGTAACTACTGAATGGCATCAAAGATAAGGCAGATTTACCGATAGGGGAGGACTCTGTCATTGAAAATCTAGTTTACACAAAACACTCCACATTGCTCCTGAACAAAATGCTTCACATGAAAGAGTAATCTGGCGTTCATTGAAAAATGATTAGCCCCGCATTTGATAGAGGGGCAATGTTGACTGAAACACATGGCGACACCAAAACAATAGTGTTTACCTGTGGTGAGGCAGTCCCTGAATCCAGTGAAGACAGACGAGCAGTGTGTGATATAGCATTCCAGAAGTGGGTGAAGAAAAAAAGGTATTGGCACCATTGATTGTTGGCACTGAGGCTGGTGCCAGTTCCTTCTCCTGCCAATCGTTGCTCAGTTGCCCTGTGAGAAAAAAAAAAACTCATTGTGCCTCTTTTTTGATTACATTTGTTTACCAAGTTGTTTATTTTCGTTTTTTTTTTTTTTTGCAACTATGTCATTATCACAGAATGGCGTATGAAAATATTGCCATTAACCTTTTCTTAGGTCACTTTCAGCTGTGGCACATAAGAAAGTGGATGAATCAAAAAAGACATGATGAAGTGAGAAAAATGCTAGTGAATATAAGCCGCATAGGAGAAGAAACAGCAATTGTATCACTTTCTTTCAAATTACACACCTTGCTGAGCTGACGTGGGAGTGTGCCGCGCCAGGGCCAGGTGCTTGGCCGTGGACTGAAAGAAGGTGCCATGCTCTGCTCCGGCTGCCAGTGAATCTGTTAATTAAGCATGCTAATGGTTGTAATTGCAGCCATTCATGAACCCAGAAGCTGAAGTAAATGCTAGGTTCATTGTTGGTGGCAGAGTTCAGGCTGACTCAAACAGGAGAGCCCCCGTGTGTATAGTGTGAGCAGAGTATGATGTTAGTCACCGGGGGAGCAGCAGAAAAAAGAAACTGGGACGAGGGAGAGCGGGTAGCAGACTGACTAAAATGCCGCTTGCTTCAGGCACTCAGCAGCTCCTCTCAGGCAGATACCCAGCTGTGTAACAGTGGCCTGGCCCTGCCAAAGCAGTTAGGACAGAGTGCTGTGCTAATTCAAGAGCTTGTGTTCTGGAGGTTACACTACGGAAACTGCCCTCAAACGCTCCCCCCTGACCAGAAACTGCACGGTCTTGCCAGAAAGCTGAGAGTGCATCACCTGGAAAGCTTCACAATCAATTTTAAGCAACAAGGATAAGCCTTGGGGCATTTTAACTCCTGACTCATTTTAAGGGGGTTGTTTCAGAACCTGGGGAATTTTCTTCCTTAGTTTGACTAGTTTTGGTATATATGTGAACATGGCAACCATGGTCAAGAGGACAGGTGTACTCTCATGTGACTCGCATAAGAAAACTTGCAATCTATTGTCTCTCTGGTATTCTTGAAAATGTTGCCTTGTGAAAACAAACCGGACCAAGAAGAAAATGCAGGATTGTAACAAATAAAATCCCAGTTTTGGAACAAAGCAAACAATCGATAGGTTTGGAAACCCCTTACAAAAACGTATACAGATTGCAAGACACTGCGGTGCTAAAATATTTGCTACAGTACATAAATAAAATATATCTATTGATTTCAAAATTCTGAAGATAACATATACCATTGTTAAATACAGCAGTTGAACTGCTCTAGTAAATGTTAAAGCATTAAGATGTTAAAGAAATAACCTGACTTTCTGTGAATCGGCTTAGAAATGTCTTGCACTGTAGAAAGTGCTATACCAATAAATTTGAACTGTCAAATCATTTGTCTGTCCAAAGATGCTCAATAGTGAAAAGACAACCTTGTTGGTGGTGAAGGGTGCTTAGCGAGGAACTCTCACAAGGAGCTACTCATGTGGGCTCAATAGCTTATCCATCAAAAGCAGACCTCTTTTAGATGGTTCCTGTGCTTACAAACCACTTTCTAAGGTGAGACCTGAAATCTCTTTTTTTTTTTTTTTTTTTGTCTGCATACTGCAAGATGAGATGTTATGTATTCTGCAACCTATCATTTTGTTCAATCATCAGACTATTGTTCCAAAACACTGCTTTGATTTGTACACTGTGTCCCTACAATTGGTCTGGCTGTTTACCCCTCCTTTATTTTCTGGCCATCTTCACAATCTAAGCATATCGTTTTCTGTTCAGATCATTTACCTCGTTTGTCTTGGCTGAGGACTTGAGAGCTAATCTATAACAGGCTGTGCCCTGGATCGGATTAATGAGGTGTGCACTATGCTAATGCTGCTATGGCAGGTGCAAAGGTGTGGTTTGCTGCTGAAAAGATATGTCAGGAAATATGTGTGAGTCCTATTGCCACCAGGGTCTAGGAATCACCTTTTTCTGTCACTAGGACGTTGATTGGATAATGCACAGCTTAGGGATCATTTAGTGTTTTCAATAAGGCAACCCTAAAGAGAAGTGATCATTAAAAGTGCTCTGAGGTTCACCGCTATGTTCTCGTTTGCTAATAATAGCTTTCTTTTGTAACCCCCTGTAGAGCATTTAGAAATATATTATTAAAGGATTGTAGAAAATGGTAACTAGTGTGCAGTATGTTCCTCATGACCTTCAAAGAGTTCAATTTGTTAGAATATTACTCAGTTACCTTTTACTGCCGATACTAGTTCCTTTCACTTTAGAAAGCATTCAAGGTTTCCTTCTATGTGTGCTTTTTTCTCACAAAAAACACAACCTTAGAAATCATGAGGATAGGCAGCAGGAGCTCGGGTGACATATGATGTGTTTTATTGTGTTGTCCCTCCTTCTGCAGTGCATAAACACCTCAGCCCTGTGAAGTAGCCAACGGGGAATTAGCCATCGACCTCGTAAATAACTTTCTCACCTCTAGTCAATAAGTAATTTCACATTACCCCACTATCGAACATAGTAATCACTGTGAAAAGTGACTGGAAAGGAGAACGAGTCTTTGGTTTTGTGGCGTGGGCCACTT
Source organism: Danio jaintianensis (assembly GCA_903798115.1). Taxonomy (NCBI): domain Eukaryota; kingdom Metazoa; phylum Chordata; class Actinopteri; order Cypriniformes; family Danionidae; genus Danio; species Danio jaintianensis. The sequence continues at coordinate 11,965,534 of CAIGQV010019081.1, read as the reverse complement.
TCAGATGCACGTTTTCACTGACTACACACACATATACACACACGTATATACACCTATGTGGTGTGTTACATTGTAAAGAAAGGAGGTCTAATCTTTTCGATCTCGACTGATGGTTGAGAATGTGACAGGTGTGTGCGTGTGTGTTTGTGCATGTGGCTGAATGTGGTGCTTTTGATAAAGATGTCAGATGTACTGATTACCTAACCTTTAGCAAGCGCTTCTTGAAACTCAGAGACAGAAAGAGAGAGGTGTAGATAGGTCAGACTGCAGGAGGAAGTCAGTGTCGCTTCCAAGACAACAAACAGGAAAGATGGTGATCCAGTGACCAGCATCCCTGACAGAAGACAAGTGTAGATTAATTACTAGCTCATCGTAAAAACGAAAACTCTCTTACCATAGTTATATGTGATATATGTAATATGTGATTTTTATGTTTAGGAAGTTCCATTCATCATTGTCTCGCAGTTCTGTAAATGAACTCTGTATATGTTTCTGTACACACTCAGAAAGTAGACTGTAAATTATAGTCGTTTGGTTGCTTGTGTCATCTTGCAATTGTGTGCTCTCGAGACAGCCATACAAAAGAATCATGACTTTTCTAACAGTTTTCTCTTTAAGATCAGTATCTAATATTGAGCTGAAATTGCTTTTCTAAAGCCTTTCTGACACTAGAAGAAAGGGAGCAATCGAGAACATATTTTTACAGTAGGTGGACACTGTGGGAATGCAGTCCATTAATCTGATTCGCAAGATGCTGTTTTGCCACAGCTCACTGAGCTTCTGAACTGTACAATAAAATGCAATAACAGCAGTTTGTTGTGGGTTTTTTTAAGAGTAGTTCCTGTAAAGCAAAATAATGCATTTAAGATGTTCTATACTTCCTCCTCTTAGGGGTTCATATGGAAGCTCTACCCTCAAAATAATTTGTCCCTGACGTGCAGATAGATCTCTCCTAAAGCCCTCGTCATACCACATCCTTTTCCTGTTTGAGCTTCCAGTGCCTCCTGGGACCGGACTTACATCACCTACACCTCAGTTTCACAATACAGAGCTGAGAGAGAACCAAAATGAAAGGTGTGATTGACTTTCACTCGGTCTACCAATCAGCCTCTTGAGACCTCAGACTGACTTGATGAGCAGTTCAAGATTGTCACTAGACACAGCAGTGTTGTCTGGTGGTCTCAGGGATGAGGGTGAGAAAATGGGGATAGCAAATATTTGCTACCCTTCTTCACATTTTTACCTTAACAGATAAATTCCCTTGGCCATTGTGTACAAAAGGCAAGGCTATTCAACTGCTTTTTGGGGGGGGGGGGGGGGGGGGGTGAAATCTATTATTCTTAAACAACACAATTCTGCTGTCAAGTTGTCCTTCCGCTGTTTTACTTATCAGGCATACTATCCAACAATGTATTTACTACTTAAATTAGGTAGCTTTCGATTATTAGCCAATCAATTCATCACTTCTCTAAACAACTTGTCCTAGAGTATGTAGAGAAATGATGATCCTGGACCTTCTCTTGGTCTGGGGAAAACCCCTGGATTGATGTCCAGTTATTCGTAGGTCTTGTAAACACAAGACATACACAGTCACACTCATGGTTTGTTTACTATCCCTGATTCATTGACTCCCCAACCACACTCATGAAGCACCCCTAACACTGCACATTTGTCTGACACACCCATTCCAGCTGCGCCTTCCAAATGGGATACATCACCCTCCAAAGGGAACTTCGGAAACAATCATGGTGCCATATTGAAGTGTTGTCCCAAACTGAAGTGCTGGCCACTTTGAAGAGCCCTTTGGAATTAAGGATTTCAGAGGATTCAACTGATGGACATTTTGGGCCATGATTCTTTTACCAGGGAAGTTTTTTAATCCCTTCAGAGGGACCTTCCGAAGGATTTAGGAATGCAGTGCAAGTCTTGGAATATCTGGTGAGTTGAATCAGGTGTATTTTATTTAGGAGACATGACAAATGTGCAGTGTTGGGGCTGCTACAGGTTAGGAACGCACCTACTTTATTATGAATACAGAGCATTCAGATGTCCTACTCATGTGACATATGGCTTTTTTTCTTTGCTTCTTTGAACATACCAAATTCACATGGAGGGGAGCTCTCTAACTGTCAGGAACAGCAAATCTGAGATAACAGCAATGTTACGCTATCTTTTGTCCCGCTTGGTGCCTCTCTCCCCCTCATTCTTTTGTCTCTCAGTAATGATGGAGAACCAGTATTGATGAAAAGCGATAACAATCCACTCTGGGACTGCACAAACACGCCAGCACATCCGATGTCATCAACAGTTGCGTACTACAGCGTTAATGATAACACTTGTGCCTATGCAAGAGCACACTTTCACACAGACGTATATACAAGCATGTGGTGTCCAGAGACATATTAAAGACAACCCATGGAGCTGCTTACTTTTTCCCGCAAATGGTGCTAAGGGGTGATGTTTTTTTTAAGTAATGTTAAATAGAGATAGAGATAGAGGAAGTGAAAGAAAGTGGAAGTAAGAAAGAGAGAACACATAAAGGCGGACTGCTTGAAAGCCCATTAGAGATGGAAAAACACAAAAGGCTAGGAATAGCAGACAGGTTCCATTTTAGCCCGCTGCTCCTCACGGCCTGCTCATTAAGGGCCCTGCGGGCAAAGGGTTTCGCAGACAAGCATCTGACAAGGTGAAAAGAGCCGGGCCTCCGCTACACAGCGGCAGCCCCTTCAAAAGTGAAGGGAGAAGCCATTAGTCTTCCCACAACCCTGGCTGTGAAGTGAGCCTAACTGAAGCTGAAAGGCCCGTCACACTTTTAGACCTAAGCAACAAGCACAGGTGGTCACAACAAGCAAGCCGACGGCATTTGATAGGTCAGAGACAGAGGCCTATCATAGTATACGGGTGTTTTGTCCTTAAAACGAGTGACTGTCCAATCTGTTGCTATTTGCCTGCGTACACATTCCTCCCTCCCTCTCTGTCTCTCAGCCTTGTGCAAGCTCGTTTGTCAAGAAAGCCATGCTTGCAAATGAAACCTGGCAGCCTTTCATTTTGATAGATGTGTGAACACAGGACAGTTGTGTGTGTATCATTGTGTGTGTGTGTGTGTTGGCAGGAACTCTGCTTCCATGGAGTATGTTACTGTGATAAATACTGTGGTAAAAAAATCATTGACCTCTTGCTTGTATTCTATGCAACCTTCGAACACGAACACTCAGAAAGAGAAAAGGCAACAGGAATACGACACAACAGCAATGTTCAATACATAATTTAACTGTAGGCTGTTTGTGTCTGACAAACCATGTAGTATATAATATAAAACATGGCCACTGGTGTTTATTTTTCAGCACTTTACCAATGGCTTAGTAATCAAAATGTACAGATATCTGTTTTAAAATAAGGGTCATTGCACAGGTGGATGTTTATGGATGCTGATGTTGCTGCTGTTTGTCAGTATTTTCGTAAAAAAAAAAAATTATTTGTTAATGCCTATTGTTTTAGCAAGAGGTAGCCCTTGTATTGAAAGAAAAGCTGATGGCATGCACTTTGAAGCCAGCACAACTGGTAATTTATGCAGTGACTGCATCAGGCAGTCTGTATCGCAGATGTTGCATTCCCAGAATACCTTTGGTTCATTAGCACACCACAAACAGAAAGCATGCAAAAGATAACCTGCTCCTCATCACTGCCCACAAGCTGACCTTTTTGTGGTATGAGTGTGTGTATGTGTGTGTGTGTGTGTGTGTGTGTGTGTGTGGTGCCAAAAAAAAGGGGGATTATAATATTTTTACACTTTGACACTAACGAATGTACCGGAGCATTATCATGTGGTTTTGATGATTTTTTTGAGTATGTAGTATATTTAATATTTCGGTCCCAAGTAATTGTCAGGTGTCGCCTTAAGTCTTGTGTACTGTCTATAATGTCCATCAGAATTATTAAGTAACTCTAAATGCTTAGAACATATATAATATATATTTCTTTAAACAATGCATAATTTGAAGAATAATTTGTTCCTGTGGAAAATAAAGGACATTATTAGTTTTCACATAAGTTTAAAGGCTTCGCTAACTCAGTTCCTTGAAAAAAATAGCTAAATAAAAAAAAGAAACAGTCAATATGCAATACAATGTCCTTTCAGTTGAAATGCAACACTGAATAAATGTGCATGGGGTTGCATTCTGAATGTAAGACATAGTTGGCAAACCTCCTCTGAATACTGCTGTTAAACTGAAGGCTGCCAAGGGTAACTGGAGAATAGGTTCTGAGTAGAAGAGGAAGAATGAAAAAACTTTTTAGCAGAAAGGCTTTCTGCAAAGATAAAAACTAGGTGGGGAACATATCAGCCCTGAACTAATTGTCCATGCACACAAAAAACCCTGTTAACCTCCCTCAGCTAATTAATGCATGACGAGCAGAATATCTGCACTCGGGTACTGGAGTGAGCAGATATAAAAGGTTATAGTCTATGACTATAATACATATATTTCATAATGTGACATGGTGTATGCATATGTGCTTGGATACTTGTGTTGATTGGAGTCTTATAAATTTTGTATTTGACTATTTTGGTTCTACATCAAGGTTTAACCGGCACACGCAATTAATCAAATAGACATAGTAAATACAATCAGAAAGAAAGCACGTTTCATGTTTTTGTTAAGCTGAAATATCCAATTAGTGGACTGAAATCAAGTTTAGCACACTCCATTGTGTCGCACTGTCAGTGCCGTGTTGGCAACCTTCAAAAAATGTCCACAATTGCATGGACATCCATCTCTGTTGTTGCCTAGTCTGTATTTACTTTTCTTTTTTATACAAGTTTTATTGGCTGAATGGAGCTGAGTGACACATGGAGCAAAATGTGCCTTCAACTACAGGGAAAGATTCCTCATCACATACACATCAGCATTGAGTCACCAATCATCATTTTTAGATGCAGTTTCTGACAGGATGTTGTGCTTACCTGCGGGCATGCTGAGCTGAAATGTAAATGTGGATACAACCAGTTCTGCATTACTCCAGCAACTGCAAGCCATGGTATTATTGGCAACAAAACTTAGCCCTAGTACAAAATATGATTTTTTGGTCAGTTTTTTTTTAAATAACAACCAAAAAGTAAAATAAATGCATGGAGTGTGCATAATAAAAAATAAAAAAAACTACAGTATAAATATGCATTACAATATAAATAAGCATTTTGCTCAAATACAACTCAATGCTACGAACTTTGCAAACTTTGGTGGCAAAGCAAAACTATTTACGCACTAGAACTTGAAATACCTAATGATGCACGAATTGATATTGAAACTCAAAATTCAAAACAAAATAAAACTAGTGGAATTCTGAAAGCTGTAATAACCCTGCTCTGACAACCCCCCGCAGACCCCAGGCATGCATCGTTCCTGAAGTAACTCCACCTCCACAGCAGCCCCGAGGGGTTAATAACTGCCGGTACGATGATGACTGCCTACATTTCCACTTGTGAAGCAAGCATGCCTATAAAGACAAATTGTGGCAGGAAATAAACAAACCCCAACTGGCTGTTGAGGAAGGATCACTCTGATTACATCTACAGAGTGGGTTGCTTACATCTGTAAGTGCATGAAGGGTTTTAAAAGTACAGACTGGAGCTCTCTTTACCCACTTATCCATCAAAACGACAAACGCTAGATTAGTACACAGAATAATGACAAATCAGACTTTTAAAAAGATTTTTCAAGAGCTTAGCCACAAAACACCGCTTTTCTGTTCTAGGGCCAAGGGGCATTTTATAAATATAGTTGATGAGAGCCATTAACTGGGGCCCACAGGGCTCCGGTGGCCCCCGGACTGATCACTTTCAACACACAGAGAGGGATTTTCTGATAAGAGTGATGTTGTGTGAAGAGCTGATTGCATAAGTATCCATGTTTTATGGAGTGGTGCTGTTCTAGTTGTTCCTATGGTAATTGAAAATGGTATCAGAAAACAGACCCGTTCTTTGTGAGTCACTTCCATTTACCCAAAGGGGAATAAAAGGGTCTCTGCAGCAAAACGGCACTCGTGTATATTGAGGTCATGACACTGAAATGGAACCTGTGACAGAAATGCCCAAACAGAGTAAATCATAAAGGCTTCAGAACATTGAATGTTCTCTTTTACACCTCAAGGCATTATGGGACTGGGATAATCAAAGATTGACTCAATACACACTTGCAGATTTTTGTGAGTGGGGACTTCGTCATGCTCAAAATTAGGTGTTGTGCCAAGAAGTCAATTAGTTCTGTAATTTTTAGATGATGCATTGAGTCTTCAACCCTGCACCGCTGTCTAGTAGAGTTTAGATTCATCCCTAATAAAACACACTAGAAGCTGCTAATCAAGCTTTTCAGGATTATTTGAAAATAAAAAAACAAGTGTTTAGAAATAACCTTTGCAGGACAATGAATCCCAAGACACCTTAAGGTGAAGATACACAGGACAACTTTTAGAGCAATGTTGCTGGCCAACTTTCAAGAAATTATGCTACCAATGATCAACTAAATAAGCCAGATAATTAAGGCAAATTTATACTTGCGCAAATATAATACGACCTGGTAGATTAGACATAGCCTTCACACAGTCACATACGCTTCGCCATCCCCTGACACGGACCCTGATGTGCACCTTTGAAAAAATTTAATGCAAGAACTTGGATAGATCAACATGGGACTGAGAGCCATGGGAGCAAAGCTAGCCTGGTGGCACGAGTGTTTAACAAGTACTGAGTCTCATGGAGGAACTCCGGATGGATACTTTTGTTTTGTGTTTATTTTATGATTAATAAAATTACTGCAATTTTGCCGGCAACATTGCTCAAATACTTGTCACATGCACTGCTGTTCAAGTAAAATGTTAAACCGAGGTCCTGAATATTGTTGATCATTAAATATATCCCAGTTTGTCTAGGATGTGTGACCCTGGTTATTATTATCATAATTCTGAGATTCTGACTAGTAAAAAGCATTTGCATCATAATTGAAATCATAATTATAACTTGCAAAGTGGGAAGTTTCTGGGAGTCCCAACTTGAACCACCTGAGCACTGCAGAAACATTCAGGTGTTGCCACTGAAACACATAATTCTATGGCTAAGAAAGTGAACACTTGTGAGCCGAACCTCATGTGTAGTCATTTCATAATTACAACAATTACGACACGTCATGAATGCAAGTTTCATCCAGTGGTAACTATTTTTGCACCATTTATGACAGCGAAAGTAACAATGCTGTCAGTGAAATGCTCATTATTCATCATTCTTACTTTGAACTGCAAAGCATGCAACTGCTGTGTGGCACTAATTAGTCAACAAACAAATATAGAGTGTCACAACCTAACAAATCCTGGGTCTAATATGTTCTTTGGTCAAATTATCATAAGCTGCATCTTATTGATAATTCAGAGAGACATGAAACGTCCCTTTTGAGTCATTGAGCATGTCACACCTGCTCAAGAGATGGGATGAAAAGATGTCTGTTGCTTTTGCATTGTGTTTATGCCTAATCTACAACAGAATGAGAGAACATAAGAAAGAGACAGAGAGGACTGCATCCGTCCCAGAGATGAAGGGTCCTTGAGTCTACCTGAAAGAACTAAAGAAGGTATGAGAGGGGAAGGAAAAAAACAAGAATATTCTTCAAAGGTATTTATACATTCATGACTTCTGAACACTTGAAATTTCTTTAGTGAGTGCAAAATCCATGAACAGAGGCCGATGAATCGAGACTTTGTACCACGTACATACAAATGAAGTAGGCTGTCTGAGCTGCACTGCCTAAATAAAGGTTATTTCATGTCTGTTTCGAAGTAGATGAGGAATGTTTGTGTGCACAACTGTGCTGTTTGGTCGTACGGAAGAATGTGTGATTCTGCTCCCCAACACCCCCTCCCTCCTTCAGCAATGGCAGGTTGTGAGAAAAGCAGAGTGTGTAGTGCATGCTGTTGTGCTTGTAGCTGTAGCATTATTACCCAGGGTGCCACAGCGCAAGGATTAGTCCGGGAGTGGCGTAACTTTAAAGCTCCGCTAATGAGTTGAATCTTCTTAATGTGTTCTTCCCCATAATTCCAGTCTGGATAAGTGAGGCTTTTACTCAGCTGTGCTCACACATTAGCATAGTGTCTCGGTTTGTCTTCTGTCTATAAATGTGCCTTCTTTAATTATGAGGTTTTTGACTGCAGAAAGAAAGAGATAACCTTGAAAAGTGGCGTTAGAAAATATAGTTGTTTTGCTAAAGGGGTCAAGGCATGGCTAGTTAGACCCTGCTGTTATATGTTGCAACTATACCATCTGGAAACAACAACAATAAAATAATGCTTTTCCGCAGGAGTGCCGCAGGATACTTCTGTAGGCCAAAAGACAGCATTTTAACCCCCGACTTGGCCTTGAAGTCAATGGAATTTTGTTAAATGCCTAAAATAAGGTCTTTGGTAAACAGAAGCTCAAGATCAGTGGTGTGATTACTGTTTTGTGGGTTCTAAGCCAATTGTAGTCAAGGGGATTTGGTTATCCTTTAGGGCAGTGGTCCCCAACCTTTTTATCACCACGGACCGGTCAACGCTTGACAGTTTTAGCGTGGACCCGAAGTGGGCAGGAGGCGTATTGTGGGGGGTGTGGGGAGGTGTTGTAGGTTGCTAGGCGACCATCAACTGTTTTCTCACAGGTTGACAAACTGACAAATTATTGCTGTCACTCTGATACAAGTTTTATGTATGGAGAAAATTACAAAGCACTGCAGTGTTTGGGTGCTCTGTGTTGGTCTGAGATAATTATATACCAAAATGTGTATATCCCATACAAAGTATAAAGCTGATCGGTCAGTTCTTATCATGTGACTCGCGGTGCGCTCGCAGCATTCTTTCAACTGAGTGTCTGGAAGGCGCGATCACGTCACAAGGTGCGAGCAAGTCGCGCACCTCTATTGGAAATAACAATCTTGCGCGAACTCTAGAAAAGCCACTAAAAGGCCGCCGTCATTTGCGATCTCCAGCAGTTGATCTTCTTGCACAGACATGCTGGATTCACCAGATTTTTTGACAAATGGGTTGTGGATCCATTCCTTGGCAGTTCGCGGGTCCTTCACTGGGTCTTTTCCCCTTCGCGAAGAAACGTTCCAAAGACGTCTGTTTCTTACTCATTTTGCTGCTTGTGGGTTAAATTTGGGTGCTCAAGTGACCGAGATGTAATTGAGAGAATACGTCATTTTTCAAAATAAAAGATCAGATAATAAATCAAACGGAAATAATTAATGATTTATTGTGCGGCCCGATACCAATTGATCCACAGACCGGTACCAGTCCGCGGCCCGGTGGTTGAGGACCACTGCTTTAGGGGAAATTGTGTTATCTTGTCTATTGGTAAAAATAGAGAAGTGATCTCTCTAAATCTTTAGGGTTAAGGTTAGGGTTCTAATTAGTCTTGGAAAAAAAAGAGGTTGTAGAGGACATTAAATGGGATCACAATGAACATGTAAACTCAAGTGCTCATTTTTAAGGCTCAGGATAGCTCTTGTTTCTAACCGAATCATTCCTTAGAGGCTCTAATTGGCTGCTTTTGAGTCTCGTATTGTTGAAAACACAGGTGTAATTTCTCAAGACACCTATTTCAGTGATATCTGTCAGACGCTACAGATTTTATGCATGGTATTCAAAAACAAAAGTGCTTACAGCATACTTAACTTACCTGAGAACAGCAGATGGCGAGACCGGTACGTGCACTGAATTGCAGTTGGGTTCTAACAAAAGTTCTTTGGGCTTCTGGATGTGCCAGTTTGGGTTTGCTGAGTGTGTCTCATTGGTCAGATGAAGCTGAAACTCTGCACTCCTGCTGTTTCTTTTAAGTGCCATGTATCATTAACGTGAGCGGTCTCAAAAAGCGGCATTTTTTTTTCTGTCTATTAGAGAAGAAGAGCTGGCACAGCTGCAGAGGTGCTGACTCTTTCTAACTCTCATCCAATGTAGCCTTCAGAGATATCAAACGCAGCAGGCACACGCGCCAGCATAGACAGCAGACATATGTGCATACCCCCCCCCTTGCTAGCTCTGCCTGGCGAATGCTCTGGGCAGCAGGCAGAGGGAGGACGTAAGACTGTCAATTAGGGTTAAAAGGCGCAGTGCAGGAGGGTAGGAGCAATGGAGCATGGGTCCAGTCCAGCCGCAGCACCTGATGCCTAATAATGGAAATCGACAGGGCTGCTTTTTTTTATTCCGCCACTCTGGGCGAGATTCCAGCGCAACAGAGGAAAGCCAGAGGGAGGATGTCTACAGCTGCAGAGGCTTTATCTCCCTTTAAAGCTTCTTTCAATAAAAAAACAATGGAATTTGCCAAATTATTACTGTTATTATCATTTTAATAACACATTCCTGTTCACACTACTTGACACAAAGTCTGAGGAGAATTACAGTCACGTTATCAAGACAATAACATACAAACATGACTCACATTGTTTACAAGACAACATGAAATTAAAATGGAAAGTTTACTTACCTAATGTCAGCGGTCTTTGTGTGGAGGATTCATAAATGCATTTTATTAGAAGACAATGTTTATTATAATTATGCTCTTTTAAAATTCCAATAGCATTTTGTTTTATCACAGCTCTGCCAGTGAGAGTGGTTGAGCTCAAGCACATTAAAAGAAATGCAAATGAGAAGCATCATGAAGGGTGCAGGGCATGTCAGATACTAGAGAGCATTTGATTGGTCAGAAAATTTGAAGATGAACTGAAGTGTGGGGTGAGGTAAAAAAAAATTGATCCATTTAGGCGGAAGTGACAAACTGCAAGCTTTGGATGTTTATATCTTCTATTTGCAAATTTTGTCACTGTTTTTAGTGCTCTCTAGCTTATAGATATTCTTACGACTAACATACTGATATTAACATCTAAAAACGTTATAAATATATAACATAATTAATTCCCAGCATTTTCATTTGTCTTATTTTGACATACCTCATATTATAGGGACATTTGTTGACCTTTTAGCACAGCCATCTTCATTTTTTTTATATATTATCTAGATAGGAGTGGGTAATGTGCTTGTAATATAGAATTCCCAGTCTCTCAGTCCCAAGCAAGTGGAGAGCTGTGTTTGACAGGTAAATACACTCTCCTTATTGTACTCAGCACTTCTCACCTTAGCAAATAGAGATAGAGAGGTAGAGCAGAGAACACGTGCCAATTTTCACAGGCTTATTTGTCCAGCCGCGTCTGGGGTCTGTGTTTATTGAGATAGGCGAACATCCAGGCCTCTTAGTCATAAAATAGATAACACTGCAGCTCCAAATGGACCTGGTCAGAGATTTTTTTTTTTTTTATCAGACTGAGTAAGAATTTTGGACAGCAATCATTTGGTTGCTGTCTGCTGTCATGCTATTTCTATATTTCTGCCTTTGACGTCACTGCTTAGGACACAGCTAGTCACTGCTGAAGGGTTCGACACTGTTATTTGTTGACTTGATGTCATTTTCCTGGAGCTCAGGCATTATTAGTCACATTTACAGCTCAGCTCTCAGAACAGTCCCATATACAACATATGACAGGCAGATAGATGGATGGATGGATGGATGGATGGATGGATGGATGGATGGATGGATGGATAGAACAATATGATGGAACAACCTATAGAATGATTGAACAATACAATGATAGATTGATTGATAAAGATGATGGATGGATGGATGGATGGATGGATGGATGGATGGATGGATGGTCAGACAGATGGATGGATGGATGAATGGAGGGATGGAGTGAACAACATATAGAATGCTAAAACGATAAAACAATAGAACAATAGATAGATAGATAGATAGATAGATAGATAGATAGATAGATAGATAGATAGACAAAGAAAGAAAGAAAGAAAGAAAGAAAGAAAGAAAGAAAGAAAGAAAAAAAGAAAGAAAGAAAGAAAGTGGATGTATAAACAGAACAGCAAACAGACTAATAGATAAATTAGAGTGATAGAACGACAGAATGTTTTCTCAGTCAGTCAGTCAGAGTCACAGTGACACTGCTGTGCTTCTGGCTTGTTTCCTCCTAGTATGAATTAATTCCATGTCCAGAGTGTTTGTGTTTGTTCTTTGACTCGAGGGAGGAAAGAAAAAAAAAGAGACACTCTGCATCCGTTTCAGGACACTCAAAAACACACACACAACACAAACATCCTTACAATTACAATCTAACACCATCCCTGAGTTTACTGTGCATAGTAAAAGGTATAGCAGGGTAAAAGTAGTCATATTAATTCATATATGATAATTAAGTCACACGTAATCATATTCCTCCCAGCAAAGAGCAAAGGTTTCCCTGAGCTCCAATAAACATCTATGAGACTATTATGTAATAAATGGCCACATTAATTCTATGATAATCAGGCACCCATTTTTTTTCCTCCCAAGGTTATTTCCATGCCCTGTCTTCTAGCTGCTGCACTTTCTCTC
>CAIGQV010019081.1:11915155-11928080 GCA_903798115.1 Danio jaintianensis | reverse complement strand
TTACATCAGTATGACAGTGTGGTCACAGGTAGAGTCCCGCTCACATTCACACCCCGGCCTGCTTCTCTGTGTTCAGCTGTCAGGAGGACTGGGGACTGAGATGGTGTGAGCAGGACTGCAGGGATGTGCTGGTAAAAAGGTCATGGCGTCAGAGCGGCCCCCGTGTCCTAATGCGACTCCCGCTGACCTTTAGCAAATAACGTTAGCCTGAATGCCGAACATTAATACGAGAGCGAATATCAGCACCCACTGCAGTCTACTCTCGCAGGGAAGAGATACGACTTGTAAGGCCAAAAAGAGTCTGTGATGTGGGGTAACTGATTACATGTAATCAGGGGCAATTCTAGTATTGACATGTTGGGGGTGGGGCTAAGTTATAGATAAAGAGCTGTCTTGGGGGAGAAATCAGAGTGACAGAGACAGACACGGATGAAGCTGAAATACAGCTCATCAGTCAAAAATAGCAAGTAAGTTTATTTAATGTATTTGTGGTTGAGTTTATTCAAGCCTTTCTGAACTGATGAGTCACACACAAATGCGTTTGCAGTACACACACAGACACACATATTAGCTTTTTTCATGACACCATGCGGACATGGTGAATACAGCGGTTAAGAATTACATAGCGATTTGACTGTCTTTATTACAAACATGCTGTTTTAAAAAGGTTTTGAAATTATAAAACTTAAAAAGGGCGTCACGGTGGCGCAGTGGGTAGCACGATCGCCTCACAGCAAGAAGTTTCTGTGTGGAGTTTGCATGTTCTCCCCGTGTTTGTGTGGGTTTCCTCCGGGTGCTCCGGTTTCCCCCACAAGTCCAAAGACATGCGGTACAGGTGAATTGGGTGCGCTAAAATTGTCCGTAGTGTATGTGTGTGAATGAGTGTGTATGGGTGTTTCTCAGTGATGGGTTGCAGCTGGAAGGGCATTCGCTGCGTAAAACATATGCCGGATAAGTTGGCGGTTCATTCCGCTGTGGCGACAGAAAACTTAGAAAAACTTAGAAAAATCACAGAGAGTTGGAACAAATATTTTAATCCCAGTTTATTTGCAAAAACACATGTGTGGACAGGTGTATACATGTTATTATAGAAACATGGCACCTGTCAATTATTTCAGTAGGCGGGGAAAACTGCATTCCTACATCACGTTGCGGTGGGCCACAGAATCACTGGGATTTGGGTCCTATTTTAACAACAGGACATTTTAAAAAAGAGGCTTGTAGGGTTTATACCACTCCAATATGACAGTGGACACATTATACTACACACAGTTCTGTCCAAACAGCTTACAAAAGTTGATTTTCATCATGGGTGCCCTTTAATTTGATGGACTTTTTAGAATCTGATTATCATATGTTAAGTAGAATATATGAAATTTTGAAACACTTATAGTCAGAGCATTATACGTTTATAATCAATACATTTCATTATTTTTTCCCCCTCTGAGCCACTTTGACGAAATATAAGTTAATATTTAAGTATTTTATCAACTCATTAACATGTCCATAACCCAGTGTATTGCAACAATGTATTTTTTTTGCACACAAATTCATTCATTCATTCATTTTCTTTTTTCGGCTTAGTCACTTTATTAATCAGGGGCCGCCACAGCGGAATGAACTGGCAACTTATCCAGCATATGTTTTATGCAGCGGATGCCCTTCCAGCTGCAACCCATCACTGGGAAACACCCATACACTCTCACATTCACACACATACACTACGGACAATTTAGCTTACCCAATTCACCTATAGCGCATGTCTTTGGACTTGTGGGGGAAACCGGAGCACCCGGAGAAAACCCACACAAACACGGGGAGAACATGCAAACTCCACACAGAAATGCCATCTGACCCAGCCGAGGCTCGAACCAGCAACCTTCTTGCTGTGAGGCGACAGTGCTACCCACTGCGCCACCGTGCCACCCTGCAAACAAATTACATAATATTATTTGAAATCTCAGTATAAGCTCAAAATTAATAAAAAACAATTGTCAAAGCATAACCATGAAAACTTTGATAGATAGATTAGAAGTTTGGCCGGAGGAGAAATGGTCGTGCCCAACTGAGCCTGGTCTCTCTCAAGGTTTTTTCCTTTACTTTCATCAATTGGTGAAGTTTGTTCCTCGCCACTGGCTTGCTTGGTTTGAGACTTGTGGAGCTGCGCATCGATGGATTTGCTCTTCAGTATTTGGACTTTCAGCAGTTAAAATGAAACCACACTGAACTGAACAAAACTGAACTTTAACTCTGAAAACTGGACTGACACAGTTTCAATTTACTAGAACATCTATGTTAAGCTGCTTTGACACAATCTACATCGTAAAAGCGCTATAGAAATAACGATGAATTGAACTGAATTAGGGTTAGTAGAATAGGTTGATGTACTTGGAGCTACTTATAGTCAGTAGAACGTCTGTTGTTGTGGCACCAAGCAGATTTTAAACAGTTTCCAATACTCTAATGACATATAACTGCAAAAGTTACTTTAGTAAACGCAAAAGCATCCATCAAAATAAAGTGTTTTCCATGAACCGATCCATGCCAAGACATTGTGTGAATGGATTAAACTCCACAGTGATTGAGATTCCCACAATTTGTGTACATAAAAGCAGGCGAGCCAAGCCAAAACCGCAATGCTTGGAAGAGGTTTCAATACTCATGTAATACGGTCTGAACCCAAGCCTTCACTGTTATAATGAAGTACGGGAGCCCTCCGGAGAGGAAATCTGATGGTGTATTGTTTCATCTGTTTTCCGCCAAGCAACTCACCTAATTTCGCTTCTTGGCATCCCGGAATTCCCGACACGCTCTTATTAAAGCCCTACCATTCAGGAAACATGGCTTCCCGCTCTAATGGCAGCTCCCCATGCTTCCCCCGCGCTCTTCAAATCAGCCCGATGCCGTGGGGGTCATGAGCGGGGACTGGCGGTAATGAGATTGGAGCAGCGCAGCCGTTCTTTGTTGCGCAGGTTTTCTCGCTGTTGTTCAGACTTTAATTATCACTAGTTGGGGCTGAGGGAGAAGACAGCTGCACCCCTGTGGCCTGTGCTGGTGTGCGGAAAGGCCTGCGTGTGAATGAGCTACAGCTTCATCTCCATACAGCCCACAATGGCTTTAGTACTACTGCATAGTTCCTCATAAACCAAAAGTGTACATTAGTAGTATGTGTGAAAGGCCTCCAAACCACTAGAGGGCCAAATAGGATGTTTTTGGTTTCCAACAATTCTGAAAACAGTGTTGTATTCCGATCATTTTCTTAAAAGTGGTGGACATCCAAAATAGTCAAAATAATTTACCATGACTTTCATATAAAAAGCATACCGAGCTTCAAACGATGATTTCTACTACAGTAGGTGTCAAAGTTAATAAAACACAGGTTACTGTGACGGGGCTCGACTTATAAAACTTTTTTAAATAGATTTTTTTTTTTGTTATACTTAAACTGAATCCATTAAGTCCATCTAACAAAAATCAAGTTTGCAAAGCTTAAAACTTAGCTTCTTTTCTTAGCTCAACTTATGAAACTCTTTTTATGGATTATTTGAAGTTTTACTTATTTAAAAAGGATCAGCTATAAAAACTAAAGTAAAGTTTTACAAACTGAATCAATTAAGTTAAGCTAACTAAGTTGAAGCTTTCAAAATGTAAAATTTTCTTTTGTTGGCTCAACTTATGAAACTTAGTTCCTTCTGTTCTTTTGTTGGCTCAACCTATGAAACTTGGTTCATTCATTGCGTGGATTATTTTAAGTTTTATTCATTTGGAAAAGTTCAGCTAACTAAAGTGAAGTTTTTAAAACTTAAAACTTTCTTTTGTGTTGTAAAAGTTAGTTCCTTCTGTTTCTTTTGCTGGCTCAACTTATAAAAAGTTGTTCCTTCTGTGTCTTTTGTTGGTTCAACTTATACAACTTAGTTCATTTTGTGCAATGATTATTTTGAGTTTTACTTACTTATTTAGACAAGTTCAGTTAACTAAACCAATAAGTTCAGCTAACTAAAGTGACGTTTTTTTAAAAACTGAATTCATTAAGTTCGACAAACTAAAGTGAAGCTTTCAAACTGTAAAACTTAGTTCCTTTTGTTAGCTCAACTTGTAAAACTTACTTAATTTTTTTGCGTGGATTATTTTGAGTTTATTTACTTATTTAGAAAATATCAGTTAACTAAACCACTAAGTTCCACTAACTAAACTGCCATTTTTAAAACTGAATCAATTAAGTTCAGATAACTAAAGTGGAGTTTTCAAAACTTAAAACTTTTTTTTGTTGGCTCAACTTATAAAACTTAGTTCCTTCTGTTTCTTTTGCTGGCTCAACTTATAAAAAAATCATTAATTTAGTGCATGGATTATTTTGAGTTTTACTTACTTATTTAGACAAGTTCAGCTAACTAAACCAATAAGTTTAAGTTTTAAAGAACTTCACTTTGGTTATCTGAACACAAGATTATTTTACAGTGTACAACCCATCAAATAAATCAATCAAAAGCCCCAAGAGGTTTGAACATGCACACTCGGAGCTCAAGTCCCACCCATTTGGATCTGACCTGCTCATTTGGAGCTAGGTGACCAAAACAAGTAACTCCAGAGTTTGACTATATTGAGAGCTGCTGTTTATAAGGAATGTCTATGGACAAAGCAGTTAATAGCAGAGCAGAGCACCATGAGGCAAAGACACTCGACACCGATCAAAGCACAACCGTTTTTGAAGCGGAACTATCGCCTCAAGCATTGCTCATGGCAACAATAAAAGTTCAAGAGCCTGAAAGAAAATGGGTCGGGGAAAAAAGTCCAAAAGAGAGAAGTTTCCTAAAGCTGAGACTTACAGTGCAATGGCCATTACGGAGCTCCGCAGGTCCCCATCAGGCAGAGCAGAGAGTAACTCATGACTATTTTCAGTCATTTGGGTATTTCCTTCAAAACATAGCATACTTTTTATTCTCTCTCTATCTTATTTTATTACTACAGGTGTTATATTGGTTGTATTTATCTATTCCTTCATGTATTCTTTTCACGCTGTGTTGAAGAAGAGTGAAGTACCCTCACCTGGACACATTATGACAGGTTTCCTGATTCCAGCTGTGGAATAATCAGGCTGATTTATTCTTTTTCACACTTCTCCACTGGACTTTTTTTTTTATCTTCCTTTTTAAAATTAAATTTTAATCACATATTTGAAACTTGCAAAACACTGGTAGGGTCAAGATTACAAAGAACAGGAGTAGGTAAAAGCAGTTTGTCTAACTCTTTGAAGTTTTCCAGAATATTTAAAGCGGTAAATTAGGACGACAGGACATCTTTCTTTTCTGGGGACAGATTGTGTATCGATCTGATCTAAAATAATGTTTTTAATGTTTTTTATTTATTTACTTATTTATTTATTACATATTTTATTTTTATTTTAAATCTATTTTTATATTATTTTTGTTTTATTTTATCTTATTTAAATTTTTTGTTCTATTTTATTTTATTTATTTATTTTATTTTGCTTTTTTATTTTTTTATTTTTATTTTATTTCTATTTTCATGTTATTTTTATTTTATTTTTATTTATTTCTATTTTATTTTGTTTATTTTCATTTCTTTATTTTATTTTAATGTTATTTTATTCGATTTCATTTTTATCTGTTTTTTACTCTAATTAATTAATTTTTTTTTTTTAATTAAATTTATTATATAGATTTTGTTTCTCATTTTATTTTATTTTCACAGTATTTACCATACCTCCAAACCCCAATTATCAGGAAAATATGTTATCTGTTAGTATATATGTATATGCTCTGCTGTGTGCTGTATGAAGCTCTCATACACTCTCTCTTTATTTCTAAAGGTAAAGTCTAAAACTGCAGTGTTTACCATGCGGCGCAGCTGTGCACTGTTTAAAGTGTTTGGTGATGCACTGTAAAGGATATAAAATATGAATAGCCGCATTTTCAGCCTGCTCTTTATCTCGCCGTTTCTCTTCTATCTCATTTCTTCTGCACTTTTACACTGGCATTTATTTATCTGAAGGCAGATGCGATTTTATGTTCTTTACGAGGCGCGAAAAAAAATGTGGCACTTTGAAATGCAAATGAGCGTTTGATCAAGTGCCGTTTGGGAAACTTGTGTAATGCTATGTTGCTTGTAACTTGCCGATTGTGGCAGTTTGAATCAAGGCAATTTTACTGTGAGAATGCTTGTTTTTTTTGTTTTGTTTGTTACAGTGGGTTTTTGGTAATTATATTAGACAACTGATCCGGATTATTAATATTTCTTTAATATAACTGATATATGCGCTTATTTTCGACTTACTAAATTCAACGGAAACTGCTTAGGGTATTAAAATAAAACCTGAATTGACAAAAAAAACTAAATAATTGATTGACCAGCCACCTTATAAATGATTTAATGATGGTACTGAATTGCAGTGCATTTTTGATTAAATATGAATGAATTTAATATTTCACATTATTAAAAAGACACCATTATGCCATCTTAAATGATATGATTATAGCATGCTCATTATTTTTCATTCATTCATTCATTTTCTTTTCGGCTTAGTCCCTTTATTAATCTGGGGTCGCCACAGCGGAATGAACCGCCAACTTATCCAGCATATGTTTTACGCAGCGGATGCCCTTCCAGCCACAACCCATCTCTGGGAAACATCCATACACACCCATTCACACTCATACACTACTGACAATTTAGCTTACCCAATTTACCTATACCGCATGTCTTTGGACTTGTGGGGGAAACCGGAGCACCCGGAGGAAACCCACGCCAACACGGGGAGAACATGCAAACTCCACACAGAAATGCCAACTGACCCAGCCGAGGCTCGAACCAGCGACCTTCTTGCTGTGAGGCGAACGTGCTACACACTGCGCCACCGTGAGGCCCCTCATTATTTTTAATATTGCATATATATAAAAAAAACAAAAACAGGTTAACACACTTAAACAAATACTTTAAAACACCATGTCAACACCTTACATTTCTTCTGTTCTTAGTCTGTCTGAAATACTCTGTTTCTACTAAGCCCAGCATTCTAAAATGTGTAGCATGCTCTGATTGGACAGCTGACCCAGTGCATTCTGATTGGCTAAATTCTCTCTCTGTTTCTCTCTCATCTAAACCATATAAGATGTAAGAGTAGACTGGAATATTGACAAAACTGATCATGATCAACGACATAAGGACTTTGTAACAGATTATTGTTTCTCGTTTGTTCGTTCGTTCGTTCATTCCTTCATTCATTAATTTAAATTGTATTTATTTATTTTATTTTTCATTCATTCATTTTTGAGTGAAACTAGAAATACACAAAAAATATTTATCTGAAAATGTATGGATTATATTTGATTTAAAATTCATTGTACAATTAAATACCAAACATAATTAACTATTCGAATATGGCTTTTTGACGGGCTTTAAAACAGCTATGATTTTAGCATTAAAAAAGTAAGGCTGGTGGGAACACTTATATTTCTGTGATACATAGTAGAAATGCTGGAATATTCCCCTGATGACTTAAATAACTTTATTTGGAAATAATAATTAATAATAATCAACGATAGAGGAACAAAAACTATTTTTATATTTGATTTAATTATTATTTTGTATTAATTAATTAATTCATTGATTCACTCATTCATTTATTTGATCATTTAATCTGTATTTATTCATTTGTTGATTTATTTAGATTTTATTTCAATTGTATCTATTTAAATTTCATCCATCCATCCATCCATCCATCCATCCATCCATCCATCCGTTTAAATTATATTTATTTATTGAATTTATTTATTATCTAGCTTTGTATATTGTATTTGTTTCAGTTGTATTTGATTTAAATAGTATCTATTTATTTAAATTTAATGAATGAATGAATTCCTTAATTTATTCATTCATTCAGTTGTCCGTTTGAATTGAATTTATTGATTTTATTTATGAATTATTTATTCAGATTTTATTGATATAAACTGTATTTGTTTATTTAAATTTAGTTTATTTAAATTATATCCATTCACTTAGGTTTCATTAATTAATTAATTAAATTATTAATTAATTAATGATTAACCAGCGACTGGCTCAAATCAGCGACCTTCTTGTTGTTTTAAACTTCATTTATTTTATTTGTATTTGTTGATTCATTTAGATATTATTTCAATTGTATCTATTTAAATGTCAATCATTCATTCATTCATTCATTAATTCTTGATGAACATTTTTAACCCACCAACACTACACCAGCATTGACTACTCAGCACTGCGACTGCTCATTTCTCTTGCAAAGCAGCTGGCGTGGGATTAAAAGTACCGACCTCCTGCAGTCCCGTCAGGAGGATTGACTTCACATCTGTCCCAGCAAACACCTCACACTAACACCTTTCTCCCTTTACCCCAGCAAATCCACGTCCAGGATCACCCGCACACCTGTCTAAAAAAGTCTCTTCTGTTCGCTTCTTCAGTAATAACACTGTGCTCTATGACAGGGTGCCAGTGACTGCTATCCGGCAACAGTGAATCTTTCTCTGTTTTTATTTTTTATTTTTTATTTTTGGAGGTGTTGTAGAAGGGTGCATGTTCAGGGCAGCGCTTCATTAAACTCAAATACCGCATCAGCACATGCTGGAAGTGCAACTCTTTATCAGTGTCTGCTAATGGCCGTCTCTGCTGGAGCCATTAGAGTAACATGAAAGAGGCGGCACTGAACTCTGACCCCGTTCGTTGGAGCCTATTTACTTTTTTTTTTCTAAGATCGAGACCGGCTTTAAGAGGTGAATACTGTTAGGACCTGACGGCTTTGCATTTGCATTTGTCGGCTTCTCTGCTTACAGTGCAGACGTCAGGAACACGCTGCCATCTTTAATCATGACACCTTGTAATGCGGCGCTTTTTTCTGCAGCACCGAGAGAGCTAAACACGCTTCTTATCTTAATGCTATGCTAAATAAAATTATCCCTCAGATGACAAAGAGAGTCGCTGAAGAAGGGAATTCAAGAGAAGTTAGTCACACAGAAGGGTGCAAAGGGAGAGCAATAAATAATTGGATAAATTAAAATTGTATTTAGAAAACTGTCAGGAGAAATAAAGAAAATAAGGCTGCGTTATACTGGGAAAAATGTAAATTATATAATTATATAATATTAAATCATTATTAATAATTCATATTAATATTTGTTTTGATTTGTAACATTTTTTATTTCTGTGATATACTGAATTAATGCTGGAATATTTTGGGATATATAGATATTAGCTATAACTGGAAATAATTAATAATAATTAAATAAATAAAAATAAAAACTAATAAAATAATATTAAAAGTATTTATCTGAAAAAATGTATTTGATTTATATTTAATTCAGTATACAATTAAAATATAATATTTAATAATATTTATCAAAGGAATATTATTAAAAATGAATACTTTAAATAAATACAGCGCAAGTTAAAATATTATGCATATAATGGTTTAAATAAATTCAGCATAAATTAAAATATCCTAAAATATAATTCACGATTTAAATAATAAATGGTTTAAATAAATATCATAAAACATTATTAAATAAATACCATTACATAATTAATGGCTTAAATAAATATTATAAAATAAATACCATTACATAATTAATGGTTTAAATAAATATTATAAAATAAAAATCATTACATAATTAATGGTTTAAATAAATTCAGCATACATTAAAATATCCTAAAATAGAATTAATGCTTTCAATATGATTTTATGGCTGATTTTATTATTTTGCCATGAAAAAAAATGTGGTATCATTACATCCAGGGCCGGATTGAACAATCTCACAAGACCTCCATTAAATTCAAACCAAAGTTTAGTGCAGTGATTTGGGCCTGGGCTATGCGTGACGTTAGTAACCTGCGGTCGGTATCAAGTAATACAGCCATCTCAGCTCCACACGGCCGGCCGGTAATCCAGCCCTGATTGTATTAATACAGCAGCCTTTTCTGTAGCCGGAGCTGTGATTTAACCTGGCGCTCTGATAGACGCACGCGCTGCTCAGAAATCAAGGCTAAGTGGAGGATTCATCAGAGACCGAACGGGACCACACGCGTCATGTCGGCGGAGACTGATTGGGACAAATCCTTTTCTCCCTCCGGTGTCAGGTCCCATTCACTGATCTGAATGCTTCAGAAAGAGAGACAAATGTTTTGATTAGAGGTCTCTCTCAAAGTCAGCAGACTGGCACTTTCAAATGAGACGTGCCCATCATGCAGACACCACTGGGAGGAGCAGACAGATGAGGGATTTCAAGAGACGAGATGGAGAGATTGTTGTAATAGACACTTCTCAGAGCGCGTGCAGTTATTTTTAGATAGCAAAAGGATAGATGAACTCCCTAAAACACAAGTGTGAACAGCATGCAAGCTCTTTAGACACAAGTGGATGCTTGTAGAATTTGTAGATTTTATGGATCAGGTTTTTGTTGGGTAAGTTCTGATGTTGATCTTTGGTTTAACTGGGCGATGTTTCACAGACTTATACTGTGATTTTAATCCTGTCTGAATCTGCCATGTCTCTTTTTTTCTCACATGACTTCCGTAAAAACTTCAGAGAAAAATGTCTATTGCTTTTTAGCAGACTAATAAAATCTAATGGCGTCCGAATGCAAATGTCTGTGATTGCCAGTTTATTTATTAATTTTCTCCAAAATGCGTTAGGATTAGGGTTAGGGTTAAGTTAGGGCTAGGGTCATATGCTTTGGTAAATGTGTTTTTTTACTATACAGTAAATTGGTAAATTAGTATACGGTGAATTGTACTATACTGTACAATCTCTAGTGTGTCAGTATTCAGGATAGCAGTCATCATCATAGCAGTATTATTTGCTATCATGCGAAGACAGACAGAAAAAATGACGTTAACTGTTAAGTATGGCTACTGTAAAATCAGTTTCACGTAAGAATACCTTCATTTCTTAAGTCAACTACATAACGTGAACAATATATAAGTTAAAACTTACTCATTCCAGTGGGTTTATAATAAGAAGTTCTATAAAACTGTCATGTAAAAATAGTATATATATATTTTATTAACTTTAATAAAATGTATAAATGGGGCGGCGTGGTGGTGCAGTGGGTAGTGCTGTCGCCTCACAGCAAGAAGGTCGCTGGTTCGAGCCTCGGCTGGGTCAGTTGGCATTTCTGTGTGGAGTTTGCATGTTCTCCCAGTGTTGGCGTGGGTTTCCTCCACAAAGACATGCACTATAGGTGAATCGGGTAAGCTAAATTGTCCGTAGTGTATGTATGTGTGTGAATGAGAGTGTATGGCTATATCCCATAACATATGCTGGATAAGTTGGCGGTTCATTCCGCTGTGGCGACCCCTGGTTAATAAAGGGACTAAGCTGAAAATAAAATAAATGAATGAATGTGTAAATGCTAAATGGGCTAGGATGTTTTATTTTACATTTAAAATTGCTTAAATGTAAATCTACTTAATTTTAAAATACACATGCAATCAGATATTATAATTCACAATCCAGGGATCATGAACACGTAGACTAGCACAATGCCCACATGTAAAACACACCCTTTTTCGATATAAACACAGAAATGTTAGTCCCGTCCGAATCCATACATGAAATGATAGACGTCGGCTGAAAAGAATTGTAACTCAAATACTGTTTGTAAAACTTATCCATCTGAATAGAGCTTTTGACAGACAGGTATCATTCATGACAGGTAATCATCAAGTATCATTTTCACATACTGTGAAACATTGTTTAAATAGCCAATGCATTCGTGTATGGTGCTTTTTTTGTTATTTGTAGAGCCTTTTGTTGATAGACGGCTCCAAAATGTGCATACACATTGCTTATTACACACACAGGGATGCGCAGCAGCACAGAAATATATTTAAATATGATAAATTAAAGGATTAAAATGTAAAAAAAAAATATTATTGTCTATATGAATATAACAAACACTACCTCCTCCTTAATATAAGGGGTCTTTGGTGGAATCTGGCTTGATGGTGTGATCATGCTTTAACCTTGCGCAGAAGCAGATCCATTTCCTCGCTAGTGAAGTGTTCAGTTTTTCTGATTACAAAGTCTCCCATTCAAATAGCAAATCTGATTGGTCGGACAGCAACTCACTCTTAAAGAGAATGGGAGATGAGACTCTGATTGGTTAAATGCATGTTATGCCCAAAACACACCCATAAGTCATTAAGATAATAAAGACAATGCTTTTAGACCATGCGCCCGGTGCACAGACTGTTTTTCCTATCCTTATTATAGCAAAAGTGAATTCAGACACTCCCTAAGTGCACTTGCGCTGAGAGTTTTAAACCATGAGCTTAGTTTGTTAAAAATTAAACTCTATATGATGTAACCTCTCTATGATTTTACATGTATAACGTTTCAGTTACAGTATAAAACATTATAAAACTATACAGATGTTAAGTAATTTAACTTTTACGAGCCTTTAAGAATGCAGTACACTCAGTTATGCATTGTATCAACTTTAAACTCACACACGTTTACTGAAAATCAGTTTAGAATGTACCAAAGTCCTACTTGTCATTCGCATTTAATGTCTACAAAGTCATTGTCAAAACAAGAGTTGTAACAAAGTGTGTTTTCTCTATAATAGGCAATCTGAGTGCATGTGCTTTCATTTGCCATTTTTTTCTGCTTCTAAAAAGAACTGTCTGTCGATTATTCTGTCTTTCTGTGGTTTGATCAAATGAAGTCGCTGGATTGGAATCCTATTACTTTCACCGCTGCCTGTATTAGTGGTTTTATTTCACCAGACTGACATTAGAAGCAGAGCGTTCGCACACTCTCCATCCCAGTCAATCAGTCACAGGAGTGAGACGCATCCAGCCAGCCACACAAGAGCTTATTGCAATTCCACACACACACACACACACACACACACACACACACACACACACACAT
>CAIGQV010019081.1:11865969-11876411 GCA_903798115.1 Danio jaintianensis | reverse complement strand
GAATGAACCGCCAACTTATCCAGCATATGTTTTACGCAGCGGATGCCCTTCCAGCTGCAACCCATCACTGGGAAACATCCATACACACCCACGCGAACACGGGGAGAACATGCAAACTCCACACAGAAACGCCAACTGACCCAGCCAAGGCTCAAACCAGCGACCTTCTTGCTGTGAGGCGATTGTGCTACCCACTGCGCCACCGTGCAGCCCCTGTATGTAATTATTCATTCATTCATTTTCTTTTCGGCTTAGTCCCTTTATTAATCTGGGGTCGCCACAGCGGGATGAACCGCCAACTTATCCAGCATATGTTTTACGCAGCGGATGCCCTTCCAGCTGCAACCCAGTACTGGGAAACACCCATACACTCTCACATTCACACACATATACACTCCGGCCAATTTAGTTTATTCAATACACCTATAGCGCATGTGTTTGGACTGTGAGAGAAAGCGGAGCACCCGGAGGAAACCCACGCCAACACGGGGAGAACATGCAAACTCCACACAGAAATGCCAACTGACCCAGCCGGGACTCGAACCAGCGACCTTCTTGCTGTGAGGTGACAGTGCTATTCACTGAGCCACCGTGTCGCCACCATAATGTTCTAAACTGTTTCTCTTTTTTTTTAGCAGAGTAATCAGTGGATTTGATTTCAATGTAAACAATTTACTCTAGCGACTGTGTAAAAGGCAAACCCCAGCAAATTTGATTGAATTTTACACTCCAACTAGCAGCCGGTCTTCATCTGCCTCTCGAATAACCAAATGAGTTTTAAACAAGGCTTTTGATAATTAAAGCTGACTTCGGTACACAAGTTTAAGCTGGAGGGTGAGATTGCTTTTTAAAAACCATCCAATTGGTGTCAGGCGCAGGAGGACAAGAGCAACTAAAATATAACCTCTTAAGTACTTTTAACTGGTAATAGCTCATGAAGTGTGCGGCTCTTCCACACTCGCCAAGTGCTGCTTGTTTGATTGCTTCATTTGATCTAAAAACCATTGGATTCCTATTCCATCCGAATACAGACTTTGAGCTTTACTGTTATTCATACTCAGAACACAATTTATGACATTTACTTTGGGTTTTGTGGATGAAATCCTGGTGGGGAAAACAACAACTAATCTCAGATTAGGTCTGTCTGAGGTATTGGGCGTGGCTAACATACTTAACCACGCCCCTCCAGCTGTCAGTTTTGACAACAAACAGTAATAGTGAGGAGGAGGTGTCTGTTAGGTTGTAATAACTCTCCCCAAACCCGTTTCCTGATGTTTCTAAATGAAATGCCTTCTTTACTACATCCAATCAGCTCGCAGTAGAAAACAAGCCACACCCACTGTTGAAAAAACAAGCCACACCCACTCAATTAATATTCCGTTTCTCTAGAAACTGCATCACAATATACATAAAAAAATAAATAAAAAGCGGTTGCAGCTTCCAGTTCATGTGGACTGTAATGTAATTTAGTCCACACAACAAATTTTTGGTGTCCTGAATAAACGTTATGGATAACGGTTTACAGAGTTGGAAAATCTCAAAGCACTGCTTCTTGGGGAAAAAAAATGGCGTCACTGTACTATGTATCTATAAGGAAAAACCCTGCGAGTAACAACCGTTAACAACTACAATGGTGGATTACAGCGCTGTGTTTCTGCTGCAGGCACTGCTACGTTCATTAGCACTATTCAATTCTGTGTGAACCGGAAGCTGCTGAGACTTTTATTTCAGTATGTTGATGCAGTGGTCCTCAACCACCAGGCCGTGGACCGGTAAATCATTAATTATTTTTGTTTTATTTATTATCTAAATCTGAACGATCTTTTATTTTGAAAAATCTTTTATTTAGAAAAATGACAGTATTCTCTCATTTACATCTCAGTCACTTGAGTGCCCAAATTTAACCCACAAGCAGCAAAATGAGTAAGAAACAGACGTCTTTGGAAAGTTTCTTTGCGAAGAGGAAAAGGCCCAGTGAAGGACCCGCGAACTGCCAAGGAATAAATCCCTAACCCATTTGTCAACAAATCAGGTGAATCTACCATGTCTGTGCAAGAAGATCAACTGCTGGAGATCGCAAATGACGGCTGCCTTTTAGAGGTCGTTCTCATATCGCGTCTTTTCTAGAGTTCACACAAGTTCGTTATTTCCAATGGAGGTGTGTGGCTTGCGCGTGCAAGCAGCGTGACACGCTTGCGCCTTCCAGATGCACCAATTGAATGAATGCCGTGAGCACACCGCAAGTCACGTGACAAGAACTGACCGATCAGCTTCAGCTTGTATGGAATATACACATTTCGGTAGACTAATTATCTCAGACCAACACAGAGCACCCAAACACTGCAGTGCTTTGTAATTTCCTCCATAAATAAAACTTGTATCAGAGTGACAGCAATGTTTCGTCAGCTTGTCATCCTCTGAGAAAACAGTTGATGGTCACCTAGCAACCTACGAAACTCTTCTTGTTGAATCGCCGAATGCCTCCTCAAAAGTCACTTTGGACAAAAGTATCTGCTAAATGACCAAATGTAAAGGTAAATGTGACTTCCAACTGAATTGGAATATGAAGTAGGAGGTGAGGCTTTCTATTTGTGCATCATCAACTTGACTTGACTTGATTCCCTTGTAGTAAACTAATGGTAAAAGGGGCGTGGTTAAGAATATTGTGGCTAAAGCCGTGAAACTGACATCAACAGAGAAGCACCACCAGAATAACAATGTGAGCTGGCAAAATAAACATTGTAAATTTTGATTTCACATGGTCATTAATGGCGGCGCGGTGGTGCAGTGGGAAGTGCTGTCGCCTCACAGCAAGAAGGTTGCTGGTTCGAGCCTTGGCTGGGTCAGTTGGCATTTCTGTGTGGAGTTTACATGTTCTCCCCGTGTTGACATGGGTTTCCTCCGGGTGCTCCGCTTTCCCCCACAAGTCCAAAGACATGCACAATAGGTGAATTGGGTAAGCTAAATTGTCCCTAGTGTATGTGTGTGAATGGGAGTGTATGGGTGTTTCCCAGTGATGGGTTGCAGCTGGAAGGGCATCCGCTGCATAAAACATATGCTGGATAAGTTGGTGGTTCATTCCGCTGTGGCGACCCCAGATTAATAAAGGGACTAAGCCGAAAAGAAAATGAATGAATGAATGAATGAATGGTCATTAATGTATTAATGTCTGGATATTTTTAGATACATGTGCTCGCCCTCTACAAACATCTTGTGTTTCTATCTGTACTCAGTCCTAACAAAGGCCTACACACTTGACTTGATGGGTCGCATAAAGGTTAAATGAATGCTTAACTTCAATATTCCTATCACAGATGCAGCCCTGGGATTTTTCCAGCACGAAGCATGACGTAAAGCCCAGTTGGCCTCTTTAGAAACAGTCAATCCTTAAAATTAAATATGTATTCCGCTAGAGATCACAGGTCTATTTGCCTGTGACCTTCAGTGGCCATTTTGGCACTGATAGTGGCCTTTAATTAGACCCCAATAGGCAACGGAGCCCTGATAAATCCACTCGCTCCCAAGTTTGTCATTACCAAGCTCCTGGGAGCCAGTGTAAACATTGAGAGGAGGGCTTTAAAAGCGGTCGGAAAGGAAGAGAGGGTGAATTGAATCCAGGATGGGGGCTGGGAGGTGAGAAGAGGTTGTGTGCGCTTGCGGGACTGGCGATTATGAGAAGGGAGACAGAGAGCAGCACTTAACGGCACATCAGCTGCAGTTTAACAGTCACGGCCGGGAGCCGAGGGCCGACCCAATCCGAAGCCAGCCAGCCCCATCTAGCTCTTTATGCGGATCAATGGCGGGCCAGTGCTCAGAGGGCCATGAAGAATTTCAATGAAGTCCTGCGCACTCTCTCTGTCTCTCTTTTTTTATGGCATAGAATTTTTTTTCCCGAGTTGCCAAGAGCCTGTGCTTTAGACAAGAGAACACTTTAAAAGCAAGCTTCGAGTACAAGGGCGGAGGTGCGCCGCGCTGACATGAATGACACTTTACAGAATAAAACTATGCACAGCTGCTCCTTTTATCAGTCTTGCCTGCGTCAACAAGTTACGCCGCGTCCAATAAAGAAAATTGACACATCTACGACTACGTACTCCAAGCAAGCAGCTGCACACATAAAAAAAAAGCGAAGGCGAGTACAACAGCTCATAGAAACGCAACACATTTCAATATCGGCCTACTCAGCTATTCATGGAAGAGGCTTGTCTCATTCAGTGCCGTTTCAGTTCTGGAGAACTTTGATTAAAATGAGAACTCGCAAACAATATGTTTAATAAATCAGCAGACAAAAGAGGCTGATTCGTATCAGTCCCCGCATTCTTCACTGAGGTCCTGGTTCTAATTAAAGAGACAGACTCGAGGCTGCCGCAAACACACCAATAAAAGCCATGAATATGCATCGCTGGTGTAAATGCAAATATACGTAAACAGAAGCAAGCATCTTCGGACGTCGAGAGCCGAGCAGCAGCATGCCGATTCTGATTTTGATGCATTGTTTTATTTACACTCTTGGCACATCAGTAAACCAAACAGTAGCTTTCGGATTTGCGCTGCTCACTTCAAAGCCTGCGTTTTGTGGGAGAGCAAAAAAAAGAAAGAAAAATCCATAGAAAGCTTCATAGTCACACTGCCAAATGTCCTTTTCTGCTAGGATTTACACGGTATCGTAATGGAAGTAGCCGATGTTGAGAGCAATACCAGAACATTTCAGGATTTTCAATAGCAGTTTTGATGGCACGAAAATTTATGTGTTATTATTAACCATTACTAATAGGTATGAGTAAATAGATAAATAAATAAATGAATGAATGAATAAGTTTAGAGCACATTTCTAAAAACAATAGTTACATAACTCATTTCTAATATCTGATTCTTTTATCTTTGCCATGATGACAGCACATAATATTTGACTAGATATTTTCAAGCTACTAGTATTCAGCTTAAAGTGACATTTAAAGGCTTAACTAGGTTAATTAGGGTAATTAGGCAAGTCATTGTATAACGATGGTTTATTCTGTAGACAATCGAAAAAAATATTGCTTAAGGGGGCTAATAATATTGACCTTAAAATGTAAAAAAAATAAATAAACCTGATTTTATTCTAGCCAAAAAAAACAAAAAACAAATAAGACTAAAGAAAAAATATTATAGCAAACACAAAAAAAAAATCCTTAAATAATTATGTATATAATTTATATCAATATTTTTTACTTCAACTGTATATTAATCAGTATGTATATATTATAAAAATACACATGTAAACATAAATATGCTGCTTTTTTTTTTTACAATTATGGTATTGAACTCGTTAATCTTGGGAGTTGCGTTCTAAAAATAACCCGCAATAGGCGAAATCCGCGAAGTAGTCAGCTTTATTTTTTTATAATTATTATAGATGTTTTAAGGCTGTAAAACCCCTCACTACACACTTTATACACTTTTCTCAGACAGACATTAATATTTTCACACTTTTCTCTCTTGTTTAAACACTCTCAAAGTTCAAACTTTTGCAGAACAATAAGTCCAGTATTATAGAATGAAACCAAAGAGCAAAACCTGTCGTCAGGCGCAAACATTCATCGCTGTCAGCAAAAGGTTCATAAAGCTTTTTAGCTTTTGTGTGGATAATGTTGGCATCCAGCGTAATGTTCTTTTTCCTGCAGTCACTGATCTACAAAGCTAAAGCAGACTCCATCCTTAAGGGGGTCGCACACTGGATGCGCTGTGCACATGACATTTGGAAGTAACACACATTTGCATGTTATTTAAAATTAAATTACTCAGATGGTGCTCTGTGGTGCGGCAGAAATATGAACAGTGTACTGAGTCGTAGCTGGGCACCGCAGACAGCCGGCCCTGGTGTGCGTACCCTGATATAAACCTATGTTTACAATTCTAAAATGCATGGCACTGTGTGGCGCGGTGCATCCGTGTAATCCCCTTTACGATGGTCTTGCTGCGGACAATTACAACCCTTTTTTTATCCTTGTTGAAACACACTGCTAGCGATCGAAGATTATTTATGTTAATTTGGCAAGCTGAACGCATTCTGTACTGTTCAGGAGACACGGAGGAGATTGATTGACAATGGTCTACAGCCAATCAGGATGCAGAACACAATACGCTGTAAAAAAACAAAAAACAAACATGTCAAATTGCACAAAAAAAAAAATCCACGAAACTGCGAGGTCGCAAAAGGTGAACTGCGTTATAGCGAGGGACCACTGTAGTTGATTCTTCATCAAGTCAAACCCGAATGTTACAGTCGGATATATAATTAACACATTGTCTCTCCATCATTTCCTCTGTTTGAGCCATCGGGCAGATACACTCGCTCATTCCTCTGTCCATTAATCACTGCGTCACATCTCCATTCACAGCCCTTTCCCCTTCCATCGATCCCACATAAAGACTAATCCTTCACCGTCCTGATGGATTCATTAACTCTAATGAGGCTATTTTATATTGTTTGCTTTAGTTGACGTGGGTTGTCTTAGGGATTCATTGTGATCAATGACAGGATCATTTCGTTCCTCTCTCTGACATTCTCTGCTCTGCAATTCCTGGATGAAGCACGCATGATTTATATAATGACATACAAATATATGAGGTGTCCTGAGAAGAGATGAAGCATGAATCTTAGCAAGCAGTGCTGTCAGACGGCGCAATATTTTGGTTTATAAGGCACTGCATTAGTTTATGAAGCCCCGGCTCAGATAATGATACAGGTGGGTGGATGTAATCTCGGGATCACAGTTAATCATTGTTTGTTATTTGGCTGTTGGAGGCTTACACAAAGACTCGACTTCACGTTTACTTTATTACAGGATCACAGCGGGAAGTAAATCCGTGCTGCTTTAAAATCATGCATTCAAAGCATCAAATTATTTGTATTGGGGATTTTTTTTTTTCCACAATGCACTGCTTTGGTGTATTGTATTTTAACAGGCTGATATTACGTTTGAGATAAAGTACATCTATGAGGTTGTTATCACAGAATAAAGCCCGAATGATTATCGGCAGCTGTGTAAAACTGAAGGGCTTTATTCTGCAATAACAACCATCCTGGATGTACTTTATTCCACTTATTACACAGCTATACTTGCCACAAAATGTAAAACAAAAAATAACAAAAAAATAGACACAAAACATTGTTCTGAGCTATAATAGTTTTTTTTTTTTAATCGCAAAGCTGACAGAAATGAAAAAACTGATGGAGTATACACTAACCTGTGCATTATTCAACCACAAGATGGAGCTAAAACAGTCAAAAACTCAAAGCTGACATAAACAAACAAGCTGATGGGGTATACACTAACCTGCGCATTATTCAGCCACAAGATGGCGCCAAAAAGTCAAAAACACAAAGCTGACAGAAACGAAAACAGCTGATGGAGTATACACTAACCTGCACATTATTCAGACACAAGATGGCGCCAAATAGTCAAAAACACAAAGCTGACAGAAACTAAAACAGCTGATGGAGTATATCAATATACTGTATGAGCGGAGTGGAGCAGGATTCTCGCGATGACCACCTGCACAGTACCGTTCATGAGCCGCAGTTACAGTTTAAACTTAGCAAAGGTGAGCTTCTTTGGCGATGATGTATACAGTGTTAGATTTTACATTTGCGCTGAACACGAAGTGAATGCAACGTATCGAGATTCGGGCCATTAAACAGCTGATCTACTCCGAGTCTTTCAGTATGCTATGCTCTCCGAAAACACTTGATTGATCTCGGCTGGCGGATCAACATTTACCCTATGATCTCTCTCATCTGCGCCATTATTTGTAACTTTAGGTGGGTTTTCAAACCTTTTAATTGCATCTTCCTCAAACTTTGCCGTTTGCATTTCCCGTGGTCACAAGAGCTCCCTGCCATCTGGCAGAGGAAAGCCTTGAGTGATTGATTAACAGCTAATATGAACCAATATCGCGGCAGGGAAGACTGATTCAGCACGTTTTCAGAAAAAAATCTAAACAGGTCAGACTACAACCATTATATGCAGTCACACAAATGCTCCCAAATATATTATGAGGTCGCATAGATTAAATTTCAGGTGCATATGTGACCAAAATGGTTGCAATTTTGAGCCCTGGGGTGTGTTCACACTTTGTTTAATTTTGTTTTATTTTATTTTATTTTATTTTATTTTATTTTATTTTAGCTTAGCTGTTTACATTGTTGTTTTAAATTTGGCCAAAATCAGCTTTCTAGTGTGAACCCTGCACACACAAAAGAACAACTACACTATTTAAAGAAAAATTACAATGTGAAAAAATAGAATGTATACAAAAAAACACTCAAAAATATTATTTTGCTGCTTGTTTGAAACTACTTATTTAAAATGAGCTGAAACAACACAATTATTGAGATTAATTTTTGGGACAACTTAATTGTTTTATGTTCAATCCACTTAAATTTGTTACGTTAACTTATGATATGTGTTGGGACAACCTGAATGAATTGTGTGGAACCCAGCATTTTTTTACAGTGAATGTGAATAAAGCACATTATCAATTTAGGTTTAAAATGATTATTATTGCCATTTCCAAATACGTCAGCGTTGTTATAGATTTTACAGATCTATGGATTAATTATGGATTAATTGTGCTAGTACTAATTTGCACTGTTATGCTATGTCACTGAAAATTGGTAAATTTGTGCCTTTTTTTAATGTATTTTGTTTCTACTTGACCTTTGACAAGCAATGCATGCATTTTTCTTTGGCTCAGCGCCAGGCACACAGGAAAGCAGATTTGAATTTAATAGCCAATTATGTGACGGACTGAACATTTTAAATCACACTGATGGGATTTTTTTGCACCAGTCTCTCATCAAAGGGTTAATGAGCAGCCGAGGAGGAAGAGGATGTTTTGGAATATGAGACACCGCAGAATGATGGTGCATGTTGATTATGTTAAATTAGCATGAAAATTGCAGTAGCGTTGCAAAATATCTGCTCTGTGTTGGATTTACCACTATACAAAAGTTTGGATACCACTATACAAAAGTTGTAAAAAAAAAAATCATGAGGAGATACAGATATGAGTTATAAGAGGGCATCATACACATTGTGCATCAACCATAATGCACAACAAAGACTTTCCTGATGTATAGTTGTGACAGAACTGAACTCCTGAAACAATGCTGTCAGCTGTGCTAAATGTATGTGCATGCATGTGAAGGTATTTTTAATTAGCTGAGAACCTGTGAGGAGCTATAAAATGTGTAAAGGAGCATGAGGAACACTTACAAATCAAGATCCAAAAGAGATGAGGGAAAAAAAAAATTGTGTTCTGTTTATGGTTTTGTCTTGTGACATCATGTCAGTTTTTTGATTCGTTTAGATGCTATTGCCCATTCATATTTCAGTCGAACTGTACCAGAGTTTGTTCGGAGGTTTGCTTTCTTTGTGGACACCATAGTTCGATAGCAGCGTTCACACTTTAAATGATTCACACCAACAGATCAATGGTACCAGTGTGTGTTTTAACCAAACAAAAGCGATGAAGTGTGAACACACCCTCAGGCACTATTGAGATCTTCTCAAACTACACAGTTAAAGTGAGAATTATTAGCCGACCTGTATATTTTCCCCAATTTCTGTTTAACGGAGAGAAGATTTTTTTCAACACATTTCTAAACATAATAGTTTTAATAACTCATTTTCTAATAACTGATTTCTTTTATCTTTGCCATGATGACTGTACATAATATTTTAGATATTTTTCAAGACACTAGTATTCAGCTTAAAGTGACATTTAAAGGCTTAACTAGGTTAATTAGAGTAATTAGGCAGATCATGTTATAACAGTGGTTTGTTCTGTAGACAATCAAAAATATATATTGCTTAAGGGGGCTAATAATTAAAATGGTTATTAAAAAATGAAGAATTGGTTTTATTCTAGCCCAAATAAAACAACTAAGACTCTATCCAGAAGAAAAAAATATTATAGGAAATACTGTGAAACAATTCCTTGCTCTGTTAAACATCATTTGGGAAATATTTGAAAAAGAAGAAAAAATAAAATACACTAAAAATTTTGACTTCAACTGTATATGATCATTTTGAAAAACAAGTCTCGGTTTGCTCTCCATTTAATATATGTGAGGTCTAGAATAATCAACCTTGATTTTAAAAATATAATTTGTGGTTTTGGACTCTTAAACTGCGTAGTGATGGGAAGTGAATCGGACCTTTGTGTCTCGTTCAGCGAGATGAACGAATCTTTTTTCGAATCATTTTGTTCATTTTGCCTAAAATATTATTAAAATGTTACGAGTTGCTTCCAAACTCATCTACAACTACACCAAATGTTGATCACAC
Organism: Danio jaintianensis; assembly: GCA_903798115.1. NCBI lineage: Eukaryota > Metazoa > Chordata > Actinopteri > Cypriniformes > Danionidae > Danio > Danio jaintianensis. Next base: position 11,866,077 of record CAIGQV010019081.1, on the reverse strand, counting down.
TACAAACAAGTCATAACTAGAATGCTATGAGAAAGAGAAAATAATCGTTTATTGTTTACCTGGTCTTTTGTCGATGATTATGTCAGCTCAGCTCTTCTGACAGGTCTT
>CAIGQV010019081.1:11823246-11865959 GCA_903798115.1 Danio jaintianensis | reverse complement strand
GATCAAATCTTTTTCTGGCTCTAAATGCATATGATTGGCTTCTGTCTTTCACGTGACGAAAGAACGACTCAAAGCGAGGACTCGAGAGATGAACGGATCAAATCTTTTTCAGGTGTGGTGAGAAATCGAGTCCCCCCTGAGAATCGAGTCTGCTTAGGACCCCAATGGATCGTCTGCGTTGAATGCCTGATCAAAAGTGCTTTTTATAGTCTATTTTCAGTCTTGTGATTTTAACAAGACTTACCATATTAGTAACATTACTATCAGTAACTACAAGTTAAAGACACGCATAGTTAAAATAATTGAAAACGTTTGTAAACATTTAATGATGTCTTTTTGATTTTTTATGTATTTATGTATAATATATATATATTTTTTTTTTTAATCATGCGCTACAAAGTATACCTATTACAACTCCAGTGAACTAATAGGATCACCCAGGGTCCTAGGCGGACCCAATTGTCAGGGGGGACTCGATTTCTCATGACACCGGCTCTAAATGCATATGATTGGCTTCTGTCTTTCACGTGATGAATGAACGACTCGAAAAAGGTAGCCGATAGAAGACTCCAAAAAGGAACTACAAATGTGCGCATGTGCAAATGAACGAATCACTCCCTGAGAGGACTCATCGTTCTCAAGTCATACAAAAGATTGGTTCAAAATGAACAAATCATTCAAGAACGACCCATCAGTGTGCAGAAGGAAACTCAAAATTGAAAACAAATGAGGTCAAGCATAGGTAAACAGTTGTCCACTTATATCGAGTAGTCTATACTTTTATGTAACAAGCTTTTTCTCTCTGATTAATTAAATATCACCATATTTGCTTTCCGCAAGACCTTCAAAACAACTTTCCAAACTAGTCCACTAAATGATGTGGGCATAGCTTGTTTTTTGATGGCTTATTAAATGTTTGTTTTTTGGGTTATCCTGCCTCTTTTCAGACTCCCACTCACTTAGAGAAATTAAAAGCTGTATGTGGGCAGATAAAACACATTGCGCCCGTAATCGTCTGCCGCTCTCTCCTCAATAGGGAAAATGAGAGACACTTCATGGTCTATTAAAAGTGAATGGGATCCAATGAGGCAACAGGCAATAATTGGCATTTTCTGGCACAGTGATTTCAACAGCCCAGGCTTCAAGGACTTAAAAGCCATTAGAGTCCAGTCCGGTCTATTTTTCACTCCTTTCTATGGCAATATGTTAAAGCACATCCCTCTTTCAAGCCTCATTGCTGTGGATTACAGTGATGACTGCGGTAATAGCCCTATGGTAGAGAGTTTAGGAATAGGTGGGACTTCATACTCCAAAAAAAAAAAAAAAGGTTGACGATCTTTCAATTTGACAATGGGTCAAACAAGTGGAGTCAGTTATATAAACCCAATCGTGCACAAAAAAATGCATGCAGTTTTTATACCTTTCGGTTTGAAAAGCGCATCTGCTTTTCTGAGCCAACAACACTTTAAAATAGAGAATGGACTTGCTTGTGTTGTTGGCCCGAGAGCACGAGAGCGCATGACTATTATGTCACCGAGAATTCTCCGGAGCGAACATGAATCATATCGATGGATGCTGTAAAAAATCAATACGCTGCCACAGGTCATTCACTGGCAAAGATTCAAATGGCTGCTCTGTGGAGACTGGAAGCGCAATCGCTTCTGAAGGTGTAAATTTAGCCATAAAAAGCAATATTGAATTAAATCGAGGAATAAACGCACCGTGCTACGGCTTCCGTTGAGAAATACGCTGAGATCAGCTTTTGATGCTATTAAATCCGTATATCAGTCATCAATTACCATCTTGGAAAGAGAGACCGAGCTATGACAGCACTTTTTAGTGATTCTAGCTGGAAATTGCAAATCTCTCATAATTAGGAGTATTTTACCTCCATTAAAGACATCCATATGGAGGGGTTGTGAAATGTACCGTAAAGTATGCCACAATCAAACGTCTCCTCCCCACTTTACATTACAAACCATATACGCTCCTCATGCAAATTCCAAGTTAATAGTCTGCTGATGTGTTTTAAAGGCCCTCGGATCTGCTTGCTGTTGTAAAACCGCCCATTTTTTCCCCTGAAATACATCCCGCTGAGTGTATTATTAAAATCGCAAATCACCATTCCTCTGCATCAGTGGAACACATCTCAATCTTCTTGGCTCTGTGCGCTGCTTACTAAGTGCTTCACCTAAAGCAGCAGCAGCTGAACGCACCCTAGCAGAAGCAACAGAGCGCCTCACCTCAATCATCAATCGCCTCACCTCAATCATCAGCACGCCTCACTCCATCTGGCACAAAAAGTCTCACCCCAACCAGCTGAAAGTCTCACTCCGACCAGCAGAAAGTCTCACCACAGCCATTAGTAAGCCTCACACATCTGCTCAGTGTTGGTGTATTTGAAAAAGGTCATAGGTGTGTCCTTGCACTATTTCCCATCTCATATGGAGTTGTTTTTAAGTCTCCCAGACACAAGCCACCATTGTCTCTAGCAATTAAATGGGAGATAGTATACGCAAAACTCAATATTCTGTCATCATTATTTACTCACCCCCCACTTGTTCTTTTGTTGAAAACAAAAGAAGATATTTTAAAGTATTGACATCAAAGTCGAAGTCATATTTCATATGACGTTAGTTGAAGGGATGAAATTTTAATAAACATGACATGACACATATTATGAATATGAATGAGATTGTATGCATGCTCATAACGACTGTCATTAAGTGTCATACATCATAACCTGTCTTTGTCTTGACAACTTGAAATTATCAAGTGACCATAACTTGTCATAAATTTGTCATAAACATGATTGCCATTATAATTATGCTGTGAATTTAATAACAGCATCATTATTTATTTATTTGTTTACCTCAACTAAAGTGGTGCAAATTGAATTTGAATGTGTTCCCTTGCATTATTTCTTCTTTCACATAGACTTTTAATTGTTTTTAAGTCTCCTGGACACAAGCAACCTTTTTTTTTTCTTTGTAATTAAAGGGGTGATCGTTTACGTAAAACTGCATATTATGTCATCATTTACTCATCCCCCACTTGTTGAACACAAAAGAAGATATTTCGAAGGACTGATTTCAAAGTCAGTCATATTTTGATTTCCTTAGTATTTTATTTTGTTTGTTTGTTTGCTTCTTATAGCACTTTACTTGAAGGGGTGTTCATAAGACTGTCATGACACCTTGATAATCATGACATGACACATATTATGAATATGAATGAGATTGTATACATGCTTATGACAACTGTCATTAAGTGTCATACATCTTAACCTGTCTTTGTCTTGAAAACTTGAAATGATCAAACCTGTAACCATTGACTTCTATAGTAATTTTTTACCCCGTTAACATTTTACTTGAAGGGGTGTTCATAAGACTGTCATGACTCCTTGATAATCATGACATGACACATATTATGCATATGAATGAGATTTTATGAAGGTTCGAGACAACTGTTATTAATCATACATCATAACGTCTTTGTCATGACGTGAAATTATCAAGCCAACATAACTTGTCATAAATCTGTCATAAACATGATTGTACTGAGGTCATTATGTGTTGTGAATGTTATAACAGCATCATTAATATATTTCATATTATAGCTATAAAGCTATTTGACAGAGTTTTGACACTTTTCAAACATCCCGGCGATCATGTTTATGACAGATTTATGACAAGTTTCATTGTCTTGGTAATGTCAAGTTGTCATGACAAAGACAAAGACAGCTTATGATGCATTTGATTATGTCAGATTGTCCAAAAGACATCTCACACAACGTTATCTTTGAATTAAAAATGACATATCTGAGCTAATGTTATAATAAGCATGTGTAAAATCTCCTTTATATTCATGGCATGGGTCATAATTATAAAGGGTTCATGACATGTCTTATGAACACCCCTTCAAGCAAAGTGTTACCGTTTTTCCTACTATGGAGGACGATGGGTATTTCTCCAAAATATCTGCTTGTGTGTTCAAATGAATAAAGAAACTCATCAAGATCTGAAACTACATGAGGCCGAGTAAATAATGAGAACATGTTTCATTTTAAGGTGAACTATCCCTTTAAGGGGCAATGGTCGGGAAACCTGTAGCTCTAAACATAAACACTGTAGATAAGAGAAGCAACTCCTTCCATGGTTCTCCACGCATCCATGAAACCAGACGAAATCTCTTAATTAATGATCCCTCCTAAAGACCTCAGACACAAATAATATACAATAAATTCCACTGATGGCCTTTTTGATATTGCAGCGGTTGCGAACAAACATCCAACGTTGCATCAGCCACTAACACTAACTTCCTGTGGCATTCGAGGATTACCTTACACTGTCATGAAGCCACTAAAAAGCCACTTTAATTCAGGTGCTAGGTTAATGCTGCTCTGAAATTGACATGGTCCCGTTTTATTTCTACTTAGAAATGTTTAAAAAGACAGGGTTTCGGGACATTAACAAGCCAGCTTGCTTGTTTTCCAGGTTATCCTCGTTACGCTGTGGTTGGGGATCACGGATCTGGCGAGCACCACCTGCGCATCCAGAAGGTGGAGCTGATGGATGATGCTGTGTTCGAGTGCCAGGCCATTCAAGCAGCCATGAGGTCCCGTCCCGCTCGACTTACTGTGCTAGGTTAGTCACAACTGCGGGTATACAGTGTGTGTGAATCAAACCTGACTAAAAAAAGAAGTCCAAATTGCAATTCCTTCAAAATGACTTTCTTTTTGTAATGCTCATGCCCACTTTTGCAGGAAAAAAATTTATATATTTATGTACTTTGGAGGTTGATGTTTGAGAAAATATAAGTGGTCACTATCAATTCATCCAATGTTTTTTTTGTTGTTGTTGCTTTTGCTTTTTTACAGTTATGTACTGTAAAATATGTCCTATGGTGTGACAGAGTCCCAATTGCTTATTGGCATATGTGGGTAGTTGACACATAAGGAGTTTTTTTTTTTTTTTTTTTGTAAAACACCATATTTGAAGATTGTTAAAAAATATTTATGTAGTTTGAAGGCTTTTGTCTTTTTACTCTAGTGTACCGTAAAATGTCCTATAGCGTGACATAGCAAAAGTGAAGAAAAATAACTGTGTGAAGGAGTCCCAACTGCTTATTTGCATATGTGGGTAGTTGGTAAATAGGCAGTTAAAAATGCTTTGTTTTGGTTAAAAAAATATATATATTTTTGAAGATTGTAATTTTTTATGTAGTTTGAAGTCTGATGTTTGAAAAAATATAAGTGGTCACTAACTTTATCAATTCTTTTTTTTGGCGGTTCATTCTGCTGTGGCGACCCCAGATTAATAAAGGGACTAAGCCGAAAAGAAAATGAATAAATGAATGAAAACACCATTTTTTACGTTTTTTTTTAAGTTTTTTTTTGAAGGTTGATGTTTGAAAAAATACAAGTGGTCATTAACTTAATCAATTATTTCATTGCTTATTTTGTTTTAACCTTTTACAGTAATGTACTGTAAAAGTGTCCTATGGTGTGACAGCAAAAATGAAGGAAAACATTCATTCATTCATTTCCTTCAGCTTAGTCCCTTTATTTATCAGCGGTCGACACAGCGGAATGAACCGCCAACTATTCCAGCATATGTTTTACGCAGCGGGTGCCCTTCCAGCCACAACCCAGTACTGGGAAACACCCATACACTTTCACATTCACATACACACTCATACACTACGACCAATTTAGTTCATCCAATTCACTTATAGAGCATGTGTTTGTACTGTGGTGGAAACCCGTGGGACGGGTAGAACCCAACACTGGGAGAACATGCAAACTCCACACGGAAATGCCAACTGGCCCAGCCGAGACTCGAACCAGCGACCTTCTTGCTGTGAGGCGACAGTGCCAACATTGAGCCACTGTGCCGCCCAATTTTAGAAATATACGAATGAAAATAAAATAAAATACGAATAAAATAGCCACTTGTAAAAGTAGGCCTGAGGTATTTATTAATGATTTTACAAGTTTCTTTTTTCATTTATAAAAGCTGTGATATATTGAACTATGCCTGAGACAGTCATACCATAGGACAAGTTTCATATTAGGCTGTCCTGTATGACAACGCCAAGTCAACAACCCAAATTCATTCATTCATTTTCCTACGGGTTAGTCTCTATTTCAGAGGTCGCCACAGCGGAATGAACCACCAACTATTCCAGCATATGTTTTACGCAGCAGATGCCCTTCCAGCCACAACCCAGTACTGGGAAACACCCATACACTCTCACACACACTCATACACTACGGCCAATTTAGTTCACCCAATTCACCTATAGCGCATGTCTTTGGACTGTGGGGGAAACCGCAGCACCCGGAAGAAACCCACGCCAACACGGGGAGAACATGCAAACTCCACACAGAAATGCCAACTGACCCAGCCGGCACTCAAACCAGCGACCTTCTTGCTGTGAGGCGACAGTGCTAACCACTTATCTTTAAAAAAATTGTTTGTTACATTGTCAAAAGTCACCATTTTTAGATTAATTCAATTTGTAATTATCTAACCACAAATTAAATCAGAATTAAATGCGCTGCAAACTGTCGGTGAGTATGAGATCAGCGAAGAGTGATGTACAGTATTAAAAATAGATTTTTCACTGACCAAACTCCCCTGCAGTACCATAAGTTCTCGGTTTTAATTTCCTGCTGCAAATCCCACTGTCTTCATTATTAAACCAGAGAGGTCATTGAATCTTAATTAAGTTTTATTGGGTTATTATTCAGCGTTGCGCTTTCTGCGATATTGGCCAGCAACAGAGTGTTATCTGCGCTGAGGTCGTAATCATCTGCTCTAAAGAAAAGACCACCCACACCCAGTTATAGCTCTTCCCCGCACCGGTGGGCACAACTGAGGGTAACTGGGAGGGCGATGAATGGGGTTAAAATCGGGGTGGTGTTATGGAAGTGCTGGGATTTTGGGAGCTCTTGTGTTCACCAAACGGAATGTGATTTTCTTTATTGATCTCCACTAATGAAAAGTGAAAATAATGGCCTGCATGGGAGGATGTAGAGAGGGAAATTAGAAGAAGAATGATAACAAATTACACGGCCTGCGGTTTCTCTCTGCTGCTCTCACCAATAAATAGCTTACTTGTTTATGACAAACACTAAAGGGCTGTTTACACCTGGTCACTTCATGCATTTTTTTTCTGACTGGATAGCCATCAGATTGTGAAAAGAAAAGGTGTAAATGCCCTCCAAAATGGATTTGGGAAGAATATACAGTTGAAGTCAGAATTGTTAGCCCTCCTGAATTATTAGAGCCCCTGTATATTACTGTGAAAAATTCCTTGCTCTGTTAGACATCATTTTGAAAAAAAAAAAAAAAAAAAAAAAAAATTATTTAACAGGAGGGCTGTTCCAGATTCCAGACTAAACTGGACCGGATTAAATGCATCTGGTTGTTGAAACCACATATGTAACTTTTACTCCTTCCAAAATAAAAAATAAAAAATAATAATAATAAAAAATATATTAATAATTATAATAATAATAAAATACATGGGGGCAGTGCGGTGGCGCAGTGGGTAGCGCTGTCGCCTCACAGCAAGAAGGTCGCTGGTTCGAGCCTCGGCTGGGTCAGCTGGCATTTCTGTGTGGAATTTGCATGTTCTCCCTGTGTGCTCTGGTTTCCCCCACAAGTCCAAACACATGCGCTATAGGTGAATTGGGTGAGCTAAAATTGTCCGTAGTGTATGTGTGTGAATGGGAGTGTATGGGTGTTTCCCTGTGATGGGTTGTGGCTGGAAGGGCATCCGCTGCATAAAACATATACTGTAAAAGTTGGCGGTTCATTCCGCTGTGGCGACCCCAGATTAATAAAGGGACTAAGCCGAAAAGAAAATGAATGAATGAATAATAATAAATAAGTGTGGTGGTGTTATGGGTTATATGTCTGTCAGATATACAAGTGCAAATGTGTAATCCACAGATAACAGTTTGTGACGTTTGTTTTGTTTTGTAAAAATAAAAAAAATCGTTTAGTTTTTTTTGGCCATGAAGCAATTAAATAAAATTGTTAAATTAATATCAGATTGGGCGGCAACGTGGCTTAGTGGTTAGCACTGTCGCCTTACAGCAAGAAGGTCGCTGGTTCGAGTCCAGCGACCAGTTGGCATTTCTGTGTGGAGTTTGCATGTTCTCCCCGTGTTGGCGTGGGTTTCCTCCGAATGCTCTGGTTTCCCCTACAGTCCAAACACATGTGCTATAGAGGAATTGGGTAAGCTAAAAGTGGCCGTAGTGTATGAGTGTGTGTGTGAATGTGAGAGTGTATGGATGTTTCCCAGTACTGGGTTGCGGCTGGAAGAGCATCCGCTGTGTAAAACATATGCCGGAATAGTTGGTGGTTCATTCCGCTGTGGCGACCTCTGAAATAGAGACTAACCCGAAGGAAAATGAATGAATGAATTTGGGTTGTTGACTTGGCGTTGTCATACAGGACAGCCTAATATCAAACTTGTCCTATGGTTCATTCCGCTGTGGCGACCCCTGATAAATAAGGGACTAAGCTGAAGGAAAATTAATAAATGACCTTTAGACTAAACAGTCACCAAAATCCCACTACTACCAGTATCAAAAACAAAGCATCATCTTCCAAATTTGTAAATGATTGGTGGAAGCAGTGATGCACAGGCTGTTTTGTTTATCATGATTCTCTCCTGCTGTGGTCATTATTAATTGGGCCTTAATTAGGACTGCTTTAGAACCGCCTCAATGGGCTTTGATAATGCTAATTATCCACAAATTCAACACCAAGTTCATCACTGCTTGCTTTAATTTCCTGTCAAGATGGTCACCAAGGGGCTAGCGGCATTCTGTTGTTTGTTGCTATTCGTTGGGCTGGACAAGAGTCATATTCATGCTCTAGCACATTTCCTTGATTGTTTGAGATTCTGAAAAATGAGTTCATTGCATTAACTAAAATATGGGGATAACATGTTTTCCCAAGCTATTTTGTCTGTATGAGTTCATTTTCATGATACAAATCGCAATATTATTTAATATAATCTGACAGATTTCTGACTCTTTAAAATGTTTGTGGGGCGACACGGTGGCTTAGTGGTTAGCACTGTCGCCTCACAGTAATAAGGTCGCTGGTTCGAGTCCCTACTGGGCCAGTTGGCATTTCTGTGTGGAGTTTGCATGTTCTCCCCGTGTTGGCGTGGGTTTCCTCCAGGTGGTCCGGTTTTCCCCACAGTCCACAGACATGCGCTATAGGTGAATTGAATAAACTAAATTGGCCGTAGTGTATGAGTGTGTGTGAGAGTGTATGGGTGTTTCCCAGTACTGGGTTGTGGCTGGAAGGGCATCTGCTGTGTAAAACATATGCTGAATAAGTTGGTGGTTCATTCCGCTGTGGCGATCCCTGATGAATAGAAGGGACTAAGCCGAAGGAAAATGAATGAATGAATAAATAAATTAACATTAAAATCATGAATCACAAAATACAAATATGTTTTACAGTGTGGTCAACTATAATCCCAATTTAACATTGCATATCCTGCGCCGTGACTATTGCGGATGCACACATTGCACTATCGATGCTAAAATGATATATTCTGCAGTCCTAATTCATGTACTGTACTGCTACTGTAAATACTTTCCAGCATTTCAATGATGAAGATTTCATTTTTTACAAATTACCACAAAGCAAACAGTTGAAATATTACAATATTACAATAGACTTAAGCGTTATCCCACTTGTAAACTCAGAATTGGACAGAAAGTAAACACACTGTTCAAACAGGCCTATAAGACTTTTCTGAAGATTAAACGGCTGGATTTATTTCTTGATCTCTTTATGAACATTTTGAATCATCTGAGCTCATAAACTTTCAGATAAAGGACACAAATCTCTCAGATTTTTTTGTAATATACAGTTGAAGTCAAAATTATTATCCCTCCTGTGATTTTATTTCTTTTTCAAATATTTGCCAAATGATGTTTAACAGAGCAAGGAATTTTTCACAGTATTTCCTATAATATTTTTTCTTCTTGAGAAAGTCTTATTTGTTTTATTTCAGGTACAATAAAAGCAGTGTTAAGGTCAATATTATTAGCCCTCTTAATCAACATTTTTTTCGAATGTCTACAGAACAAACCACTGTTATACAATGACTTGCCTAATTACCCTAACTTGCCTAACGAACCTAGTTAAGCCTTTAAATGTCACTGAATACTAGTATCTTGAAAAATATCTAGTAAAAAATTATGTATTGTCATCATGGCAAAGATACAAGAAATAAGTTATTAGAAATTAATTATTAAAACTATTATTCAACTGTATGCTGCATAATTGGTTTTGAATGACATGGAACAAGTAAATGATGGCATAATTCATTGTGGTGGTGAACTCACTCTTTAACCCAAGTTTTTTTTTTTTTTTTTTATAGAAGGAACAGTGACCAGGACTTTTAACCTGGGCTTATAATAAATGCAAGCTCTGCAGCAGAGTGATCTCCAGGCTGTCTTTTACAGTGTCAGGAAGCCTGGTTTGAGCAGTAGTGATGACAGGAATGGGAGTGCGACTCCATGTCTCGCCAGTATTTCTTACCTGACAGTTGAAACGGTCCCTCAGCCCCTCACCTCATGACTCAGCCTTCCCTCACATATACACTGAAGGCTGAGGTTAGGGCAGGTGTGCTCTCTATAGAGATCAGCCAATCCAAGCTTTTGATATCTGATCAAGCACTTGGAAGTGAAAAAAATAAAAATAAAATCACATCTACAGTTGAAGTCAAAATTATTCGCCCTCCTGTGGCTAATATTTTTCAAATATTTCCCAAATGATGTTTAACAGAGCAAGGAATTTTTCATAGTATTTCCTATAATATTTTTTCTTCTGGAAAAAGTCTTATTTGTTTTATTTAGGCTAGAATAAAAGCAGTTTACTTTTTTTTAAAAACCATTTTAATGTCAATTTTATTAGCCCCTTTAAGCTATATTTTTTCGATTGTCTACAGAACAAAACATCATTATACAATAACTTGCCTAATTAACCTAATGAACCTAATAAGGCCTTTAAATGTCACTTTAAGGTGAATACTAGCATCCTGAAAAAAATAACTAGTCAAATATCATGTACTGTCATCATGGCAAAGATAAAAGAAATCAGTTATTAGAAATGAGTTATTAAAACTATGATTGAGGGGGGAAATATACAGGGGGGCTAATAATTCAGGAGGGCTAATAATTCTGACTTCAACTGTGTGTGAATTATCCTGAATACAAAATTCTGGAACCTCTCATGGTTGCTTGGGAAAGCTTAGCAAAAGCTCTTGAGGGAGAAAAAAAAATCATTCATCAAAGAAAACCCGCATCATCATGTTCGTCATGACACCGTATGCTAAAATATGCAGACTAAAACTCAATTTTGAACTCTACCTTTGGAGAACTTTGTGGGCGACCTCTTGAGGTCCCCATTTCTAAATTAGTTATGAAGACAATGGGATTCTTTTTCATCCCCTTTGGGCTAATTATATATACAGTACGCCTCTAGAAGATCACCATGCTCTTCTCATTTGTCGCCAGGAGAGCCTTGGAGAAAATGAACTGCAGAGTTATAGAAGGAGAAAGCTTGTATGTGGCCTTAAAGGTCCTGTGAAATTAAAATACAGTTTTTTAGATGTATGTTAGTTTTAAGGATATCTATTATTTAGTGTGCTACAAAACTGGCAACATTTGCATTTAGAAGTTATAAACCTGATGTAAACATCCAAAGTTTGCAGTTTGCCACGTACGCCTAAATGGATATTTTTTTTCATACTTCAGTTTCGTACTTTGTCAAATCTTCTGACCAATCAAATGCTCTCTAGTGTCTGACATGCCCTGCCCCCTTTTTAGACTCTTCTCATTTGCTTTACATTTGATGGGCTTGAGCTCAACCTCTCTCACTGGCAGAGTTGTGATAAAAACAAAATGCTATTGGCCATTTTTTTAAATATATATATATAAAGGGGATGGGCTACTATATGCCCCGCCCTCTCTTCATGTTTCAATTGAGATTACATCAAATTTCGAATTAAAAAAATGCACATTTCAAAGCACGGCAGGACGTTGACCAAAGACTATGCACAAGACGTGTCACTTGTATAGTTTTGAATGGGGAAAAGTGTAACGGTCAATATGGCGAAGGAAGCCCCGCCTTCTAGTAAAGGAGCCAATCATTGATCGCTATAGACTGACGATTTTCCAGGGGAGAGGCTCAGACCTGACGTGAGTTTCTGCAGATTTTGTGTGATTCGAACATTTAGAAATTAAACTAAAGATACAGATGTTGTTTAATTGTATTGGTGATTCCTAATATGAAATTTAATCATAAGCTTGACAAGCAATTTTGGAGAATTTGATGTTTCCCCATTCAAACAAAATGACCGAGCATACTGCCCAAGAGGCGTTTCAAAGATGGACGCTGAGTGAAATGACTTGCCTTAAGGGAACTTTGCGTCAACGCACTGAAGCACTATTTGTTGAACATTTCAGTGTTCATTCATTCATTCATTCATTTTCGGCTTAGTCTCTTTATTAATCTGTGGTCGCCACAGCGGAATGAACAGCCAACTTATCCAGCATATGTTTTACACAGCGGATGCCCTTCCAGCCGCAACCCATCACTGGGAAACATCCATACACACTCATTCACACACATACACTACGGACAATTTACTTCATCCAATTGACCTATAGCGCATGTGTTTGGACTGTGGGGGAAACCGGAGCACCTGGAGGAAACCCACGCCAACATGGGGAGAACATTCAAACTCCACACAGAAATGCCAACTGACCCAGCCGAGGCTCGAACCAGCGACCTTCTTGCTGTGAGGCGATCGTGCTACCCACTGCGCCACCGTGACGCCCACATTTCAGTGTTAAAAATCATAAAAAAAAAAAAAAAACAAGAGTAATCTTGACAAACTATACATCAGTCTAAAGCTACAACCCTCAAGCAGAGATTGAAGCTAATTGTTTTTCCATTAGAAAGATAATACACAATGTATTTGCTAAATTTGTGTAAGGAGTACACATCAGAACACACTTACTAGCAACAGAGTACATACAAATATCAGCGTAATAACAAGACACACATGCATTCATTGCTGTACATTGCGGTTTATTTTGAAAGACAAGGGTCCACTGAACAACATCCCATAGAGCGCATTTAGTCCAACAACACAATAGTGTTGAATTATGGATGGTTATTCGTTTGTTTACGTCACAGTTTCTTCCAGAAACCTAATTTTTACATTGTTTACAATGTCACTTATGCTTGAAAATGGCATCTTTGTAGTAAAATGCAACAGTATTGTATTGCTTATAGTGTTACAAACAAAATGAGACCACTAACTGAATAAAAAGTCAAAGTTACTGAAATCCAAACAAAGCAATCAAATGTTGTGACGTTTCGCTATATATGAGGGACTTTTAGTAATTAGTTTGACTGAGGAACAAATTAGCCAATGAGAGCATGATCCTATCGATATATGGTGACATTTATTAATCATTGTTGTTTTATTGCTTTTTGTGGAAGCTCACTGGACATGCGGTAAACAATAGAAACTGTATTAGCGCTGTATGCTAACAGTTTCAAGCTAGAACTTGGCTAGTTTGCAAAACTATAAGATTATTATTCACTGCCGCCACTCTACATACAATTTTGAACACATTTTCTCCTCACCTGAAGGCTCAAAACTTTTAGCTTTGAGTGTTTTGTGAAAAATGAGACCACTAACTGAATAAAAAGTCAAAGAAATCCAAACAAAGCAATCGAATGTTCTGACGTTTCGCTATATATGAGGTACTTTTTAGCCAGTAGTTTGACTGAGGGACAATTTAGCCAATGAGAGCATGATTCTATCGATTTATGGTGATGTTTATTAATCTGTTGGACACATTGTTGTTGTTATATTGCTCACTGGACGTGCGAGAAACAGTATAAACTGTATTAGCTCTGTATGCTAACAGTTTCAAGCTAAAACTTACTTGGCCTGGTTTGCAAAACTATAAGACTATAAACTATAAGTGAATATGTATTGTTCACTGCCGCCACTCTACGTACAATTTTGAACACATTTTCTCCTCACCTGAAGGCTTGACACTTTTAACTTTGAGTGTTTTGTGAAGCTATTATGACTTTCTAGCACCTCTGGAAAGCTTTTAAACATTTGTCCTTCTAGCAATTTACTTTTTCACCCCAACTCTACGTTGCCGCCCTTAAACTCAATCGTGCTCTTTCTAATTGCCTTCTTAATGGGTGTCACTTCACAAGAAAAAAAAAAAAAAAGAGTAAATACGAAAAGTAATAGCATAAGTCCTTGGATGATCTTATATTCTGTTATCTTATAAGTGCTGAAATTGCCCATTAGAAAAATATTTGCTTTTCAAAAGGATTAAACCCTTGGAAGATGCAAGGGCTAAATCTCTCCCGCTCGTTTCTCATTCCCTTTCGCGCAAATTAATAATTATGATTTCATAACTAATGGAAGATCAAGTGTCCTTGCGGGAGAAAATAAATAAATAGGTGAAGACACTCCGAATCTGCATTCGCGTTTAGCGGTCTCAAAGTCTTAGCTTGTGATTTGATAAACAGCTTCAAGGCAAGGAGATTATTAACTTTTAATTGCAAATCACGAGATGCAACCGCTCAACATATTTTCCAACATGCCCTGCTTATAGTCTTATGTCGATAAACAAAGGTCATCAATGCAGATTCAGATTATTATTATTTTTTTTTGTTTATTGCATAAGATGCCCTGAACGCCACTGAACTTTATTTAATATCTTTCTCCACGATGTTCTAAAATTGACTAAATTAAACAAACATCTCAAATTTAGAAGTACAATTGTTCTGCCATAAGCAAATCAACAAACTGTTTTTTTTAATAAACCTTAAGTTGGGATCTTTGACCTCATTTGCAAGTAAAATAATGCAACATGTTGATAATAACAATAATGTCTGATCATTAAAATGCATAAACAGTTATTGGCAAACATCCAAATCCCATAAACTCAGAGTCTGTCAAAAGATGATTCTTATTAAATCAAATATTAGAGGCAAAATTTATTAAATAGCTGGGTTTTGTAGCATTATGTTTGCAGTTGTTGCAGGTGGAAAACCAAGCAGATGTTGTTTAAGCGGATGATTAGCTTTGCTGGGAGTTCCACCCTGCTGGGTTTGTGACCTCAGACACATCTGCAAACACACTCCTGGATGACCTGCATGACGGATCAGAGTCTGGACAGATGTTGTGTTACTGACAAACTGTCTGATATTCTGTGATGTCATACACAGTGAATGACACGTTGAGAAACGACAAAGATAGACCTTTTTTGGGGGGGGGGCTTTTCTCAATTAATAATAAATAAACAACCTGAAAAAAAGCTGAATGTTATTTTTCCCTGTAACTATTAGGTTTAGCAATTATTGCAATTGATACATACATCTCTGATAACTATTTTGTTTTTGAGTTGATGAATCAAAAATAATTTATGAGTGCCTTGATAACATAATAAAGTTAAAAACATTATTTTTTTTCACTTTATTATGTTATCAAGTGTATAATAACAATAGTAATAATAATAATAATAATAATAATAATAATCATCATCATCATCATTGTTATTATTGATTCATTGTTATTACATTTTCACTTTATTATGTACTCAAGTTTATTTATTATTATCATTATTATTATTATTAATTATTATATTACATAAGAAATGAAGAATAACAAATCTACATATCATCACAACCACATGTATTGGTCAACAAAAACAAGAAATAATTGAATCGTTTTATAAAAAGGCAAGGTTTATATATATATATATATATATATATATATATATAATTTATTTATTTATTTATTTTTTCAAAACCAAATGAAACCAAGTTAAAAGACATAAAAGAGACGTTTAAAAAATAGAGAGATAAAATACATAGCTATCGTTTTTTTTTTTTTTTTAAACATGAACATCATGAACAAATCATATTACCTGTAAAAATATCATTGCTCATGTTTATGTGCTGTATACTGAAGTTCATTGACTCACTGATTAGTACAAGTTACAAGCTACAAGTTACGCTTTTACCTCTAGTTAATAGCCTTGTATGAACCACATCAGCCTATACTACTACATCTTTTGTAGGTATTTACCCCAGCATTTTATCCAATTAATGTCATCAGCACACCATCATAAACACTTCACCAACTTCCAACCAGCACATATTCACAAACTGACCCGCCAGAGCCAGAGCCGCCCGAGCGTATCCCATAACTTCCTTTCTTTTCCATCCTACTGCGCAGTCAGAGGCCATGACAATCCTCTCAGGAAACAAAATGAGTCCTGCATGTTGTGGTCACGCCAAACACACGGCCCCCGCTGCTCCGGCACCCCTATTTCCCGCACACTTTGATGCTTATTCAAAGGTAAATCTTATTTTCTTTCCATCACCTCTGGATTCCCCCAACCTCTGACTCCATTTCTGCTAGAACTCTGGCAAAATCTGGCCGGTCATCACTCATGCATCGAGCCGTTGAAAAGCGTACACGTATACAGACCCTGCCAAATGGAGAGTAGCGAAAGAGATGGAGAGAGAATAGTGTTTACCGCAGAATTCAGCAAACACATTAGTGACAGCGCGGTGAAGGGAGCTTTGATTTGGGCCAGTGAGCCACGTATGTCACTTGTCTCCATTCCTGGAATGTTTTCGATCGCACTTCCTTTTCTTTCTTTCTCTTTTTTTGTTGCCGCTGATCTATCCATCACATCCAGTAGCAGCCGCGTGAGCAGGTGACGGGAAACAGACGGGCTTCATTGTTGTGCCAGACACGTCAGTATAGGCAAAACACCACCATTCGCTTCCCAACAGATTGCTTCTCCAAGCCCCCCACCACCATCCCAGAAGCTTGTAATCCAGCCATATCACCTCACTTTTCCACAATCTTGTTTTTTTGATGTCAATAACTCAACCTCTGAAAGCCACTGCCATAGAAGCCCACTGTAAATGAAGTGAGATTTCCTCCCCTGCAATTACTATAGCATCAAACCCACTCTGGGGAATAAAGAAGATCTCTCTTGCTCGCTTGCTCTCCTTCCTTTTAGCTCCTGGAACTAAAACATCGCCCATCGGGTTGATTTAAAAAGCTTGCCGCCGGAATTCAAGGTCCTCGGCTGATTGAGGCAATGTTTCAGTCCATTTGGTTAATTGCAAATCCATTTGCCTGTGCGTTATTTATTGTTTTCTTCAGTCACAGGCTACATGTCAGGAGTCTCGTCACCTTGAGCCAGGTTTTGTGAGATCAGACCTGGCCCCGTCTCAGGATACAGATTTGTTTTTTTATTGTTTAGTAAAAGTTTCAGAATATTAAGCCAGACTCAAAGTACAAACACTTTCGCAGTGAACTTCTCTTTTCAGTGATACTTTATAGCCGCTCATTGGGAATATGTGCCCAGGGCTACATTTTTGAGAACCGATAAATATGTACTCGGGGAGAACACTACGGGGTGATATCGCTGACTGCTTACCTTCATATGGACAGCTTTTCCGGCGTGACTGGTTTCAGAACCATCAGAATTGGGAGGCAGAGTGGGACTAGGATTCGAGTCCAGCAAAAGGTGATTCCAGAAACCAGGAAAAACAAAACCCCAAAAAAGCAGTGTGAGATCCTGGTAAAAGCAGTTTAGGGAAGGGTTGTTTTCTCATACTGATCACTAGCAAACTACTGACCTAATCCCTCCCCTACCAAATAAACCCAACCAACAATGTTTTCAATAGCAAACGTAAGAGTAAAGTGCATTGCCACCACATAGTTTTACCTTGATTTTACATTGCTTTTGTAAACCGTGCTTCGAACCTGAGCGCTGTACAAAGTGTGTGTCCCTGTAAATATCATTAGTGTGATAAGGAACAACAATTGTTGGTGTCAATCTGCCCCATAGCGTTCATTATACCGAACTGCAGTCAACCGTATTTTCAATGAGCCTGTACTAGCTAAATATATACATTATATTACTTATGCAAGGAATGTGTAGCATTATTGTCATGTGTAAATATGTTTATGTGTATACTGGAGTAGGGGAAATAAGTGTGTTTGGTATTCCAATGTAAGATCTTGTCACCCTAGTAAATTTTTAATTAATTCAAACTGTAAATGCAATTCAAAAACCCCTAACAGAATATACAGTGGTGTGAAAAAGTGTTTGCCCCCTTTTTGATTTCTTATTTTTTGCAAGTTTGTCACACTTTAATGTTTCAGGTCATCAAAGATAACACAAGTAAACATGTCAAACAGTTTTGAAATTAAGGTATTTATTATAATGTAATATATTAACAAAATACAAAACTACATAGCCATGTGTCATGCCATGCAGGAAAGACAGAATTATAGAGTTTCTCCAGCCATGTGGAAGAATCGCAGCCCACTGGCCAGTAATTAAAAAGAAGCGATCAATCGGCGCTGCTGACCGACTCATGAGAAATCTATTGACTGACTGCAGTAAAGCGCTAATTTGGAGCCATTAGGGGATGCAGAGTTTGCAAACAGGCCGGTAATGATGATGGCTTGCATGGCTACAGGGTTGCCCTTTGTACCGCTGTCAGACTAAGAGTGTCTGGGAGAGCTGAAATTAGATAGGGGAATGTCTGACAAAACCTCAACAGCTCAAAATAATGGCTCCTTCCTTTAATGATCAGTGCCATTTGCAGCGCAAGCTGCATAGACATGGGTAGTGACAGGAAGAGGAACCGTGTCAAACAAATATGGCTCTGGGACATTGAGGTTTGCAAAGAGAGGCCTGTCAATGGATCCAAAAGCTGACTCTTTTAGACATGCAATGTTTTGGTTCAAGAGCCCCTATTATGTTTTGTTTTGTTTTTAATTACTATCCATGCAATGTGTAACTCATATATAATAATAATAATAATAATAATAATAATTCCTTCAGTGTGCAGCATGGATGACAAGACGGCAGCCATATTGCGCCAGACCGCACACCACACACCAGCTAATTGGTGGAGTGGAGACAGAGTGATGAAGCCAATTGTGATATGGGGATGCTTAGGAGGCCATGAGGGACAGAGGCCAGTGGGCAAATTTGGCCAGGATGCCGGGGTTAAACCCCTACTCTTTTTCGAATGACATCCTGGAATTTTTAATGACCACAGAGAGTCAGGACCTCGATTTAACATCTCAAGACAACGCTCACTGAGCAGTATAGAGTCCCCATCAATATACCGGGGCATTAGGGATAAGCACCCCCTGCTGGCCTCACTAACACCACTTCCGGCAGCAACCTAGCTTTCCCATGTGGTCTCCCATCCAGGTACTGACCGGGCGCAGCCTTGCTTAGCTTCAGTGGGCAACCATGTGAGAGTTGCAGAGAGTTAGCTGCCGGCGATGTATGGCAATTATTATGAGGCGCTGGAAACAGGAAAACTAGAAAACCCGGGAAAAGTTTATGGGTCTATACACATACACTACCTGACAGAAGTCTTGTTCATCAAGATTCTTTGAATTCATCTTCAATGCCTCCTCCTTCATCTTACCCCAGACATGCTCAATAATGTTCATGTCTGGTGACTGGGCTGGCCAATCCTGGAGCACCTTGACCTTCTTTGCTTTCAGGAACTTTAGTGTGGAGGCTGAAGTATGAGAAGGAGCGCTATCCTGCTGAAGAATTTGCCCTCTCCTGTGGTTTGTAATGTAATGGGCAGCACAAATGTCTTGATACCTCAGGCTGTTGATGTTGCCATCCACTCTGCAGATCTCTTGCACGCTCCCATACTGAATGTAACCCCAAACCATGATTTTTCCTTCACCAAACTTGACTGATTTCTGTGACAATCTTGGGTCCATGTGGGTTCCAATAGGTCTTCTGCAGTATTTGTGATGATTGGGATGGAGTTCAACAGTTGATTCATCAGAAAAATCAACCTCTGACACTTTTCCAAATGATCAACTAGAAGCCAAGTTATTATGTTTTGCTCTTACAACTGGGATTGACGACAAGACTTTTGTCAGATAGTGTAGAGCTGAGCGCAGTCAACAAATCAAACCAGACTGGGTCACCGGACCAATCACTTGCAAATTAGCATCATGCAAAGGAAGGGTTTGAAAAAATTAATTGTTGAACAAATCATATGGCATTCGTTGGGATAATTAGGTAAAAATAATGTATATTATAGGACAATGAAAGTGTTTTTTTGACTTGCATGCATATCAGCCTGTTACTAGAGACCCCCAAAACCAAAATATGACCTTTTATAATGCAAAATAGGGGCTTTTACTTTTTTGATATCCCCTATTAAGTAAAATGGAGCAGTGATATCGTATCATAGATATGATTTAAAGAAAAAAAAGTGGTTCTCCATCTTTGCCTTGCTCTGCTATGATCATCAACAATGGGAAAGTTACCAATAATAAAAAGTAACTTTAATCTGATTGCCTTTAAATGCATTAAAGATATAACATCTGCCCTGCCAAGGACATCTTAGATAGAAACTGCATTCATTTTGCTGCAATTCAAATAGACCCTCACAAAAAACTAATAAATATCCACAATAACCATCTTCGCAGGTCAAGAAAGAGTCAAGACTGCCTGTAAAAAGCCTAAAGTGGATGCATTTATATCAATTGAGACATCTAAACATGAGGCTGTGACAGAAAACTCAAACTGCTAACAGATTGTTGGTGATTGCTCTAAACACATCCAAATCTAATTGTTTTTTCAGGCACAAACATATATCCACAGTTTACATGATAAAAATATATGCGTTTCATTTGACTGTCATAATTATCCTCCAATTATGCCCTTTGCGAAGGGAAAAAAAAGCGTTCAGGCAATCAATTATGTAGAAGCTTAAAGCAAAGATGAATCTCTGTAATCAGTATTTATTCTATTGTTAGTCCTATAGTTTTTGTCACTAAAGCAACATTATAGTCACAATTTTGCAAGCGCATTTGTGGGTATTTTGTTAAAACTAATGCTGGATTAAAAGATGCAAATGAAATTTCTTCAAAAAAAACATTTAAAGTGAGTTTATGTACTGGGCGGCACTGTTGCCTCACAGCAAGAAGGTTGCTGGTTCGAGCCTCGGCTGGGCCAGTTGGCATTTCTGTGTGAGTTTGCATGTTCCCCCCGTGTTGGAGTGGGTTTCCCTCACAGTCCAAAGACATGCGCTATAGGTGAATTGGGTAAACTAAATTGGCCCTAGTGTATGAGTGTGTGTGTGAATGTGAGAGTGTATGGGTGTCTCCCTGGTACTGGGTTGTGGCTGGAAGGGCATCTGCTGCGTAAAACATATGCTGGACCCCTGATAAATAATGGACTAAGCCGAAGGAAAATGAACGAATGAATGAGTTTATGTACTTCATGCATTCACTTGATTTTTGAAGCCATTAAATACATTGGAAACAGTGTGAATTCTCAAAGATGTATCAAAATAAAAGTCATTCGACTAAAATTGGGCGACACGGTGGCGCAGTGGTTAGCACACACAGTCTCGGCTGGGTCAGTTGGCATTTCTGTGTGGAGTTTGCATGTTCTCCCCATGTCGGTGTGGGTTTCCTGAATGAATGAATGGCTAAAATATTTGTTGGATTTTAGTTTTTGCTCATGCCAAGGACTGTCGCAACAATTCAAGTAATTTATTACATTGAAAAAATAATTAATTCTCCCTGAATGTTGAGTTCATAAAATTAAAGGCAAACTTATTAGCCCTACTGACCATTTATTCTTCTTTTTTTCCAAAAATTCCCAAGTGATGTTTTATCCAGCACTCACTTTTGGGGATTTACACCTACCTAACTGTAAATAGTAACAGTTCTTGACCCCAGTAAGCTACAAACACAAATTAGGTATCACTGGAAAGAAGACACTTTGGGTTTTAATGTGGAAAAAGGGGAAGTTTCATGCTCAAAAATATAAAAAGTTATACATTATGAAGTCATGAGAAAAAAAAAATTGTATTGTGTTCAATATTAGTTTTTCCATATACAAACACAGGAAAACATTAATGTAATGTCCTAGAAAAAATATGGCTTGAAAGCCAAGTATTTCATGAGTTTAAATTTCAAATTTGATGAAGATAGCATGCAAAATGAGATTTCTGTAAAATGTTTTCTGAGACTATATCGGTGTCCTTCTTTCCCTCACCGTCAGAGGCATTCTCTCAAAAATGACCTTCCCAAACTAAAACAGTAACAGTTGCTGAATAATTTGGTCTACGTTCACAGTTCATGTATCTTTGGAAAGAAGACACTTTGGGCTTTATTATCCATCATCTAGAGTTTATAATGCTCAAAATGAAAAAAAGTTATAGATGCTTAAGTAATGTAAAAAAAATGCACCGCACTAAACATTTTATTATTTCATAAACAAATATTATGAAATTAGTCCTGGAGCAATACAGAAAAGTAATAGGTCAAAAGCCACACATCTCTTGAGTATATGTTTTGACGCAAGGGAATTTTCACAGTAATTTGTTTGCTCTCAGATGATTACATTTCACTCCTAAATTATAATTTTTTTGGTCAACGTGCTGAATTTGCCTGAGGTTTGTATCACATCTGACCATCAACAAAAATGGCTGCATACAATACCATACAGTTGAAGTCAGAATTATTAGCCCTCCTGAATTATTAGGCCCTTGTATATTGTATTCCCCAATTTCTGTTTAACGGAGAGAAGATTTTTCTTCAACACATTTCTAAACATAATAGTTTTAATAACTCATTTCTAACTGATTTCTTTTATCTTTGCCATGATGACAGCACATAATATTTGACTAGATATTTTTCAAGACACTAGTATTCAGCTTAAAGTGACATTTAAAGGCTTAACTAGAATCATTAGGTTAAGTAGGCAAGTCATTGTATAATGATGGGTTGTTCTGTAGACAATAAAAACGGGGCTAATAATATTGACCTTAAAATGTTAAAAAAAAAAATTTAAACTGCTTTTATTCTAGCCGAAATAAAACAAATAAGACTTTCTCCAGAAGAAAAAATATTATAGGAAATACTGTGATAAATTCCTTGGGAAATATTAAAAGAAGAAAGAGAGAATAATAATTGTGACTTTAACTGGACGTCCATAAGATGTTGTTGTTCTCCAGATTTTTTTTTTTCACTTAATCTTTGGGAATGATACACTGTTTGCGTACAGATGAGAAAACATACACGGAGTGCTTTTAATAGTGCAAGCAAAGACTGAACAGCTTTCCTTCTTTTTCCATGCTAATTAAAGACCTCAGTGACGTACATGTCTGAACAACCCCTTGACTGTAATTATCTTTCTCTTTGCCGTGACCTCCCCTCATTGTGTTCTTTTTTTTCCCTCTCTTTCTTTCTTTTCTCCCTGCACTTCTCTCCACCAGCTGCTTGTTTCTTCTCTCTCTCCTGCCCCAGATCTGTTCGGTAATGAGCATGCAGGACGATCAATAATTCACTGGAGTTTGAATAAAACCCAGGATGATCTGGTTTGGGTGTGTGTTAAACAGAGAGAGTAATCAGTGCCATTCATGAACTTGTGTTTTTATTTTTTTGCTGGTACCTCACACAATGTCTCCTGGCTGCTCTTAGATTGCTTCTCCGCCCCCTCAATCCTCACCATTTTTTTTTTCTCCTCCACGTCGCTATTACTCTGGATCCACATGCACACGCACTGAATCCCACTGCGATGATGGCTTACATACATACAAATCACACCTGAACTCTTTAAATGCAGATCAAATGAAAGCACTCCAGGATCAAACCTCACTCCTTTACGCTCGGCTCAGAATATCATCAAATAAATCTGCAAGGTTTTGTCTTGATTGATTTTCTGACCTGTTTTTTGTTTGTTTTTGTTTCGTTTTATTTAAGATGTACTTCTTTTGTATATTCCCTTTCTCTTTGGATGTTGCCGAGCTTCTCATGATAAATGACAACATATGGGCTGAACAAATATGAGACCTGAAAATCTGGAATGATATATACAGTTGAAGTCAGAATTATTAGCCCTCCTGAATTATTAGCCCCCCTGTATATATTTGTCCCCCAATTTCTGTTTAACGGAGAGAAGATTTTTCTTCAACACATTTCTAAACATAATAGTTTTAATAACTCATTTCTAATAACTGATTTATTTTATCTTTGCCATGATGACAGCACATAATATTTGACTAGATATTTTTCAAGATACTAGTATTCAGCTTAAAGTGACATTTAAAGGCTTAACTAGGTTCATTAGGCAAGTTATGGTAATTAGGCAAGTCATTGTATAATGATGTTTTGTTTTGTAGACAATCGAAAAATTATTATTATTATTATTATTATTATTATTATTATTATTATTAATTCATTCATTTTCTTTTCGGCTTAGTCCCTTTTAAAACTATAATTATTATGTTTTTGTTCAAATATTTTTTTTAGAATATGTTTGAACGTGTATCACTGCAGTTTAAATGATATGTCCAGAGAATAGCACTGAAAGTTTAATTATAAAACAGATAAACAAATTATAATAATAAAATGCAATTTTAACTGGGTGGTTAATACAGCAAACTGTAGGGTCACCAAGCAACATATAGAACTTTTTATTAGATGCAAACATCATGAATGCGGTAGTTTGCAAACCATGCACTGTAGTAAAAGCTGTCTGAGGTGTACAAAAATGTGTTTACATCCATCTGCACAACGATCTGCAAAATGTCAACAACAAAAAAATATTGCATCTATTGTAAATTCAACTTGAAAGATAATTTATAGGTACATTTTTTGAGGTTTTGCCAATTCATTTATTAATTATAAATACAGTTGATGTCAGAAATATTTGCCCACTTGTGAAATATTTATTTTATTTGTTTTGAAATACTTTAAAATATTTATTGTAAGTGCTGTTTGATGGAGAGAAGATTTTTCAACATTTTTAAAAGTTAATGGTTTTATTAACTACTTTCTAATAACTATTTTTTTTGTCTTTAATTACAGTAAATAATATTTTAATAGTTTGCAAGATACTGCTATTCAGGCAAGTCACAACCCAATTGAAAATAATAATAGAAAATAATAAACAAAAAAATGATGATAATAATAATAATAATAATAATAATAATAATAATAATAATATTCAAATAATAATAAAAAATAAAACACAACAACAACAATAATAATAATAATAATAATAATAATAATAATAATTATTATTATTATTATTATTATTTCTTAAGAGGGCTAATAATAATAATTAAAAAAAATATAGCTTTTATTACAGCCAAATTATTTATTTATGTATTTGTTTGTTTGTTTATTTATTTGTTCATCTAATTATTTAATTATTTATATGTGTATATTTATTAAACAAAACTTAAAAAAATTGACTTATATATTCTCTGAACTTTCCAGAATATATACAGAATAGACAGATGTTTCCTTCCGAGTCTTTTTATGCTGTGTAAGTCTTTGGTTTCTCAGCAGAAAAGCCCAGAGGTTCACACTATAGCATATATCATCTGGAATTCTCAGTGCAGCCTTGGTATTTTGGCAGATCTCCCAACATTATTATCTTTTTTCCCCTCTTGTCTAGTTCCACCTGATGATCCCATGATCACTGGCGGGCCTGTTGTGAGCCTGAGAGCAGGCGACCCCCTCAATCTGACATGTCACGCAGACAATGCCAAACCTGCCGCCTCCATCATCTGGATTCGAAACGGAGAGGTGCTGAACGGAGCCGTGTACTCTAAGGTAAGGACAGAGCAGTGTGTACTTATCAAGAAAATCTGATATTTATGAGTGTTCTAATAGCCAGGGTAAGGTATATCTTATGGTTTGACTAAAACAAAGTGTGATGGGATTGCTCAGTTAATACAATTTATTTGAGTAAGTGTGAACGGTCTTGGTCTGCTTAAAAATAAACCCTGGTGTGGTGTGATTTGACTGAAATGTGAAATCGACAGTACCCAAAAGACATGATGCTACAAAATATGAACATAAAAAGGACAGAATGCTCATAAACACCTGTTTTTCTAGTCATAGTCGTGATGTTGCTCATTACAGTACAATACATTACATTAATTGGTTCATTACAACTTGCAATATAGTCATTACAGTGTCGTAAAGGCAGCAGTTCGTCATTTGTGTGTGTGG
This sequence comes from Danio jaintianensis, assembly GCA_903798115.1. Taxonomy (NCBI): domain Eukaryota; kingdom Metazoa; phylum Chordata; class Actinopteri; order Cypriniformes; family Danionidae; genus Danio; species Danio jaintianensis. The sequence continues at coordinate 11,839,808 of CAIGQV010019081.1, read as the reverse complement.
GTGTGTGCTGGTTTTGGTGGTTTACAAGGACAGTTTTTGTATAATGACATGGGTATGACTTAGTTGGACTCATTACTGTGGTTTACGAGGACATTGTGTCCTTTTAATTCAAAACACTTTGAAATCATACTTAAAGGTTTTACTGGGGTACTTTAGGGTTAGGTTTAGGGGTAAGAGTGGGGTAGGGGCAATTATTAAGCGCTTTTTACAGTGTTAAATACAGTACACCTATTGATTGTCCTCGTAAACCACCAATACCAACATGTGTGTGTGTGTGTGTGTGTGTGCGTGTGTGTGCGTGTGTGTATTGGATGAATTCCTTCATATATACTCTCAAATTATAAAACCATCAAACGCAATGAACATACAGTGAGCTTATTTCACAAAACATGTCATAAATTTGCCTTATTTATTTATTTATTTATATTTATTTTTTTAATTAATGTACTGTATGCATTCACTTGATTTTCAAAGCCATTTAATACATTGGAAACACTGTATTCATGTAAATACATATCGAAAAGTAAAAGTAATTCACTAAAATACATACTATTTGTAAATATTTGTATATAAATAACATAAAATAATTGTTTAGCATTTTGAAATACCAAAGACTGTCACAGTAGTTCAAGTAATTTATTATATTTAATAAAGAACCATGTGTCATGATCACCAGCGATCTAGCATCTGCAGATTGCTGGAGAACTACAAATCTGCCACTTTAATGAACTACAGGATCCCATCATGCACTTCACTCACACACCTGGCCCAGATTCCCCTTGATTGCAAACACACACACCTGAAGCTGTTCAGGACTAATCAGATGGACTATAAACACAGCACACACACACCTCGTTCCTGAGTCTTGTCAACTGTAAGTGAGCCTTACGAAGTGTTTTCTTGTCATGTTTTGCCATTTGCTTTGTTTTACTGTTTACTTTGTTTTGCCGCCTGTCCCGACCATTCACCTGTACTCTGACTACGCTTTTGGTTTATCTGCATGCTCCTGTCTGTCCCTGTTTTGACCTTGCTTGATGATTCTCTTAATAAACTGCATTTGGATCCTCATCTCCCGACTCATTACACCATGAAAGCAAACGGATACATGGAGATCATATTTTGAATTGATGTTTTTGTTTTAGAAAACTTTTTTTTTTTTTTTTTTTTTTTTTTTTTTTTTATTTCTTCCCTAAAAAAATAACTGCATCTATCTATACGTTTTTCTTCGTATTTCCTTTGCAATGGAACATAATACAGTATAAAGCTTTCTTCAATTCGAAATGAAATGGCCACTCGTGGTGCGAGCCATCTGTGGTCATGATTGCTTGCACCATCTGCACTCATTCGCTTTAGCCCTTAGCTCCATTTGATTGGAAGAAAATCCCTGGAAATCCAACCTCTAACTGAAATGACAGAGACATGTTTGTCCTCCTTACCCTGCAAAATGTGTCAACACAAACAAACAGATGGCAAGATAAGGCAAAGCCATATTGTTTTCCCGATTTTTTTAATTTATTTATTTATTTATTTTTTTTATCTTTCTCTCTGAACGTAAGAATGATTCCCCTTTCCTATGATGTTTGATGTATGTGTTTTACCATGATGGAGCCCAAACCCATATGTCGTAATACTATTAATAATCCTCCCACTTCAATCAAAACTCATAACTTGCCCTTCTGATCTCTCCCGAGGTCAACCTGAAGTGGAAAACAGCAGCAGAGTAATCAACACAGCAGACATATAAATAAAGAGTCCCTGCAAGATCCTCTCGACCAATGCTAACCCTCCCTCATCCGGATACGATTATTGGCTCCTTCTAAAGAGCAGATAAATACTATTGATTTAGCTGGTGTTACTGAATGCTGTACTGTCCTCGCTAAAAGAGGTGCTGCTAATCCAATCGTGGTCCTTGCATTTTTTTTTATGTCGGACGTTTGTTCTAATCTGCTCTTTTCACATTTCCGGGTTTCTCAGTAGCGGAAGTCGTCATAGTTGGGTAAACTTAGAGCACAGTGAACGGGAGAGTACAACAAATTTGTAATATTAATGACCTCAAAAAGGATCACAAATATGTTTTCCTAATGGTACATTTTCTGAAATAAAAAAAGTTTCCACTGATGTATGGTTTGTTAGGATAGAACAGATACAAGTTCCCAGCAGGCACAGGATGACAACATGATGCCAGATTGACGTTGTACCCCAACGTCAAGGGGACGTTGCATTTTAGGTGAAGTTGACGTCAGAACTCAACGTCTGTGTCCAATCTCAGACAGATGTTGGATTTTGGTCACTTTCCAACACAACCTAAAAACAACCAAATATCAACATCTAATGATGTTACAGCTTGACGTTGTGTGGACGTTACCACGTCTATCAGACGTTGAATTTTGGTTGCCATACCTGACAAATAAATGTCAGTATTTGACATTAATATGACGTTGGTTTAAGATGTTGGCTCGACTTGAATTTTGGTCACTTTCCAACACAACTTAAAATCAACCAAATATCAACATCATTTGACGTCGTTATTGGACATCAAAATAACGTTGTTCTTAGATGCTGGCAAGACATTGAATTTTGGTCACCCGGCATCACTACCTTAATCTAACCTAATATTAACGTCTTATGACGTTGTGTGCCTGCTATGTTGGCTGAGATACAACTATTGGAATATTTGGTATCTCAGGCTTAAGAAAAACAATCAAAATATTGAGAAAAATCACCTTTAAAACGGTCTAAATTAAGTGCTTAGTAATGCATATTAAGTTTTAATGTATTTATGCTACAAAGTATCTTCATAGAACTTGATCTTTACTTCATATTTTAATGATTTTTGGGATAAATGAAAGTGATTGTTATATTTCTATTTTTCTATTGTTATTTGCTGAAAGAATAAAAGAAAAACTCCACCATGGGGTTATCTACGGTAGCCAGAAGTGAGAACAATTGTCAAATTTACTGTCCTGCCCCTATACAATGTGCATTGCAAACACCTCACACAAGCCATAATTCGTTTTTTGTAAATTTATGCAAATATGATATAATATATACATAAATACATATAAATGTTCATAATTTTTTTTAATCAAAATATTAAAAACTTAAGGATTTAAGATGCTGGTGACCGTTAAGTGCGTCAAAAGGGTCCACGAATGCCCTAAAAAGTCGACTCCACAGGATATTCCGCCATTATTTCAGTTTGTTATTATTGATATTATTTCAACTGTACATGGAGCTCTTCTAATGAGCTGCTTATCTGAATAGGGTTAGGACCTAACCCTAACCCCTCTTAAATCTCTCTTAAATAAGCGAGACATGCAATTATAGAGTGTGAAGAGGGGCACGAGGACCAAGATTGAGAAACACTGTGCTAATCAAAGCACGAGTGCTCGTTTTTATGTGTTTTTCGCGGTGACTGGTGTGAGGGACAGGGCATCGTGATGGATGTAGATGGTTGAGCTTTCTAATACCTCTATTCATGCTATTAAAAAGCAATGCAGTCAATTAAGCCACAATCACTTGGTCTGAATAATGGAGAATGGTACGAGCGGAAATTCTCTCTCTCACACACACACTCCTTCATCAGCCTCATAATCAGGACAAATGAAGGCCAGGCTCTGTATGAAGTATGCAGGGAATATGTCTTTTTATTGGACTGGCATTTCTGCTATCGGAGACACTTAACGACATGTCATAATGTGTCGTTCTCTCCATTGCTAGATTTCTATTGGCCTCTGAATGTCATTAGCTGACGAGCAGCAGTAAAGTCGTGTCATAGATGTGATGATAAAGCACAACAAAGGCAAAGCAGCACACCGACGAGATGGAGGGAAAATTCAGAATAGGTCAGCGATTTGAGCGATTTTTTGCAAAGCGTGTGCATTTTTAAATGAATTTCAGCAGGGGTCAACTTTTTAAAAGCTCTCTTTATAGTTCAGACTGGATGTCTTCTTGGGATACATTATACAGTGTGTGAAATACAGTGAGAAACAATGGCATGTTTTCAGAAAATAGGGGTAATAAAAAATTTATAATTTTTATTCAATAGCAATGCTGTCAATTAATCAAAAGTGAAACTGAAGATGTTTCTACACTGAAAAAAAAACTGGTTCATTGCAAATTGTTGCAAACAATTTCTATAAGCTGAATTTAAACAAACAAATTAAGTTGAACATTACTAAATTTAATTTGTTTAAATTCAGCCCATATTATTTTTTACAACCATTTACTTTAAAAACATTTTGTAAATCCAATGAATCATTACTTACATATTTCATTTTCCTTCGGCTTAGTCCCTTTATTTATCAGGGGTCGCCACAGCGGAATGAACCGCCAAATTATCCAGTATATGTTTTACACAGCGGATGCCCTTCCAGCTGCAACGAAGTACTGGGAAACATCCATACACACTCATTCACACACATAGACTATGGACAATTTGCTTCATCCAACTGACCTATAGCGCATGTGTTTGGACTGTGGGGGAAACCGGAGCACCTGGAGGAAACCCACGCCAACACGGGAAGAACATTCAAACTCCCCACAGAAATGCCAACTGGCCCATCCATGACTCGAACCAGCGACCTTCTTGCTGTGAGGTGACAGTGCTAACCACTGAGCCACCGTGTCTTGCATATTTGCACCATTACTTGCATATAATAATAATAATAATTCCTTACATTTATATAGCGCTTTTCTAGACAAAGCGCTTTACACATTGAGGGGAATCTCCTCATCCACCACCAGTGTCATCCACAACCGCCATATTGCGCCAGACCGCACACCACACACCAGCTGATTGGTGGAGAGGAGACAGAGTGATTAAGCCAATTGTCGCATGGGGATGGTTAGGAGGCCATGATGGACAGAGGCCAGTGGGAAGATTTGGCCAGGATGCCGGGGTTAAACCCCTACTCTTTTTCGAAGGACATCCTGCGATTTTTAACGACCACAGAGAGTCAGGTCCTCGGTTTAACGTCTCATCCGAAAGACGGCACTCATATTTAACACTATATATAAACTTTCTAATTATCAAAAATCTACTGTTTAGTACCATTATACCATAGCACCATTTACCAGAAGTTTGATTGACAGGCGATCCCACCAATAATAATGGAGATATTACATGCATTCCATTTCCACCATTTCATATAATGGAGATTAACATTTGGGGGACTTGAAAATATTATGAAAACATGCTCATATGGGACTTGTATAAGACAGCAGGTGGCCAGACAGACTGGAGAATAAATAAAATTATTCTCAGGAGACCGAGACCACGGAAAACACAACATGTTTGCTTTCCTTATGTTTTGAATGATGTTTTTTCCTCTTATCTGTGCGAACCCAAATGACAGACTGTTTTAAGTTCTTTCTACTGTCACCTGAATGCACCGTCTAGTTCACTGACATCACTAAACATGTCATTTAGATTGCTTTTATTCTAGAAAGCTTTAATGCACCAATCATCACTGACATCTAAAGTATCTGAGTCTCAAGTGATGTGGTTGTTTAGTTTTAACCCATGACCTGCATATAGGCTATAACCTCAATCTTTCTTTTTTTTTTTTTTAAGTCAATTTTGCATCCTGAATATATAATTCAAATACATATTGCATATTCTGTCTGCTTCTATATGAAGTCAATTTTGCAGAAATTATTCAGTGCATGAATTGGCAGTGGGAGCACCATGGCTACAGCAGAAGTTCTTCAAGGCCAGGATGCACCAAGAAGACAGTCAGCCTTTCGAAACTAAGCAATTGGTGCAAGTCACGAGTGAACACAAAGAAGTCGGCTGCCATTTCATTGCATTTCTTAAATATTTGCAAATGATATGGATTATCAGATATACTTGCATGAACAAATCCCTCTGTGGTGAGCAAGATGTACTGTGGTAATTGTACATATATGCTGCTTTGTTTATATATGTCTGTATGTGTGCAGCACTAGTTCCAGTTTCCTTTTCTGGAATGGCAATGCAGACTACTGCCACCTGCAGGTGTTGAAAGATATATCCTCACATGCAAGTGCAGGAAATTATCTCTCAACACATGTTCTAATTTCAGTCAGTGATCGTCCATTTGGTTTGTTCATGCGCAGCTTTTTGGTACCAGACGCATCCTATACGAGGCAACAACAGTTGTTTTGTGTCGCTGCCAGTTCTTTGACATCAGCTCGGTGTGTCCTGGGTTTTTGAGGATAGTCTTGCAAAGGTTTTGTTGCAGTTAAATCCTTTCAAGCCCCCTTTAAACCCCTTCAAATTCCTGCAGTTTAAAGGCCCCGGTATATTTCAAATGTATTTATTTTTTATTCTGCATTTTCGGGCTAAAGAAGTTTAAAAAGGCTAATGAGTGAGAGTATACCGTTTCAAGCACGTCAACACCACAGACATGCAGTAGGTGGGCTTGTTAATGTGTCATACTGCTCATGTGTACCCCCTAAACACAACAAAGATGGCCGAAGTGAGAAAAGAACAGCATTGTAAACGTCTGGCAACAGCCTTTTCCATGAGAAGTGCACTGAGGCACATCATGTCTTTACATATTTTTTTTCTAATTGGATAGAAAAGACACTGTCCGATGAGATGAGCAACTTGTCTGGTGTGTGACCCCCTCTGAGTCTATAGAATCTCTCCACGAGCAATCGATCAGGTGCAGGTACATCTATACTAACTCTGCTACTCCACTTTCCAGTGTATTTATGTGTCTATGCGATATGTTTTGGATGTTGTTCTCCTGTCTGACACTGTGGAATGGGAAATGAATTGGGGGAAAAGAACTTAGACGTCAATGAAGGCAGAGTTCCAGAACACACCCATCTATTGCGTAAAAGTGCAAAAGGTGTTTTCATTCATTCATTCATTTTCATTCAGCTTAGTCCCTTATTTATCAGGGGTTGCCACAGCGGAATGAACCGCCAACTATTGCAGCATATGTTTTACACAGCGAATGCCCTTCCAGCTGCAGCCCAATACACACCCACACACACACACACACACACACACACACACACACACACACACACACTACAGCCAATTTAGTTCATTCAATTCACCTATAGCGCATGTCTTTGGACTGTGGGGGAAACCGGAGCACCCGGAGGAAACCCACGCAGACACGGGGAGAACATGCACAGAACTAAGGGTGCTTTCACACTAGCACTTTTGGTCCACACCCGGGTTCGTTTGACGTCAGAGTACGGTACGTTTAGCTAGTGTGAACGTGTCTTCTGAACTCCGGTGCGCACCCACGAACCGTACCCGAGTCCGCCTGAAAGAGGTGGTCTGGGGTACGGTTCACGCGAACTCTGGTCCGGTTCACTTCTAGTATGAATGCAATCGTACCAAATAATGGAAGTGAACCGCCAACTGTACAACAAACTATCGTTTTCATAACATTCATTCGCGTGTGTGCGTGCGTGTGTGTGTGTGTGTGTGTCTGTGTATCACGTACTGTACCTTGATGACAAGCTTGACTGAGCCAGGGCAAACACAGTGATAATGTCTGCAGACACTGTGTGTGATTCTGAACGTTTATAATATTTTTGCGGCAGATAGACGCGAGTCGCTTTCTGTATGTCCAAAACCAAAAGATTCAGCAAAAGCAGAATGGCCGCGATGTGCGGACGTCTCTTCATTTTGGCGCTTTGCTTTCGTGACTGTCACCAAGCAACAGCCATAAACAAAACAGCAGCTCAATGATGCAAGCGTACCGGGGTTCAGAAGGAAAAAAACAGTGTGAACACAAACCAACCGAGAAGGTGGCAAGGGGGGACAATCGAACTTGGGTACGGTCCAGGCAACTGAACCAAGTGTGAAAGCACCCTAAATGTAAGCCATCCTATACTGTACGGCGTATTGTGTTTGTCATGAAGACCCCATACAGAAATGCCAACTGACCCAGCCAGGACTCGAATCAGCAACCTTCTTGCTGTGAGGCGACAGTGCTAACCGCTGAGCCATCGTGCCAGCCCAAAAGGTGCCCCCCCCCACCCCCCCCAAAAAAAACTAAAAACTGTGATTTAGTTAGCGGTTTCAAACTTTGATGAGCTGTTTCTAATTTTGTACGAAATTATGCCATTTTAGTTTGTTCTTTGATTTCGTTTGAAGTATCCTGGTGCCTTAACAGTGACCAAAACTGCAAAACTGGCCTTTTTTTCTACACAGCTGACACTACGTTGGTAGAACATATTGACCACCATTCTCCATATTCCATATTTTGCCATATATATATATATATATATATATATATATATATTTCACTTGGCTTTCCTACAGTGCTGTACATTATTTTCACCATTTTGTCTTCCTCTTCCACAAGTCTTCAAAACTTCCCATAACCCTCCTCTCATCTGTGTCTCAAATTTAATTTTACCCCCAAGACTTCATCCCTGCTTAGATTTCTGTATAATTAGTGAAGGCTTTTAAATAGTAATGCCCACCATGAGAGAGTATTTCAATATTTCAAATAGAGTTCTAATTAACTTTAGTATCAAACCGAAAGTGGCAAATTGTTTCGTGCTGCTGAATCAGGTAGCACGCTGCGCAGTGCCGCCGACACACAAGCTTGACTGTCGCCTTCACGCTTCGTCTTTGCTGAATTTAGGCTGTTCTGCTAATGCTTGAAACATCAGTCTGCCTCCACCCCATTCACTCCCCCCCTCCCCGCAGCAACCCCCTCTTAATTAACCTTCTTGCGGTTTTGCCACCGAAATTAAAAGTGGGAGAGAAGTAAAAAGGCATCTAATTAATTGCACCGTAAAATGGTGGAAATTAATCAGAACTGGAGGTGCAGGATTAAATTAGTTAATCAAAGAATGGCTTTTAACCCCAGGAGCAGAAACAGAACTATACACTCTTTTTTGAAAGAGATGGAAAAACAAAGCGGCGGAACACTTATCTCTCTTAAAGTGAAATTAATATGTGGTAATAGGCGGCGAAACGTGTGGCCATGCTGGTCCTCAATTATTGCGGCTGATTTGAAACACCTTCCAGCGACGGCTCTCGTTTCAAAGCGCGTTAAGGGACTTTGCGATGACATGCTAATGTTGTCTAAATTATTAGTATTAGTGCGCCTTGAGGTCTAATCAGCAAATCACTCCCTCTTTTTTCTTTCCCCCCTAGATGTCAACCTTAATTTCACACAATTTTTGTCGGCACACTTCAAAAGGATGTTTACTGACATTTGCTAACCTTTTTTAACCGAGTAAACGGCCAACGAAGACACTTTATTTTCAGATTTTGACATTTGACAAGGGACAGGCCCGTTTGACATGCACGCGCAGCTGAGGCATTGTGCCTTAAAACACACATCTAGTTTTTGACATTTCTAATTCTGTCTCGGACCTCATTCTTACCCCGTATTCTCCTCTCCTGATTTCCAGCCTTCACTTCCTGTAGAGAAAGCTGACATGCTCCAGGCTGCACCAGCAGAAATTATCTATTTGTAATTTGGAGCTATTTCGGGCCCCGGTCCCGGTTAAGTGTTGAGTCCTTGGCTGTTTCAGGCCCCATTCAAGATTAATGACTTCAGACAGGCCCTGAGCAATGAGGGAAACAATCCGGACTGTGTCAGGCAGGATATTACATTGACACGTCCTGCGGCTGACAGCTTGTGTCTTTCAGCTGGTGAGGTGAGCACCCAGTCTGCGGAGCCACAGCCGTCACGCTCACTGTCGACTCCATGACAAACACAATACGCAGTACAGTATAGGATAACCTACATTTAGTCAGACCCTTTCAGTCATTTTAACACTGCGATGAATTCAGTCCACCTGGGTTTGGCGTCTTTTAAAGTATTGGAATATTGGTATAAACTGTAATTAGTATTATGAGCATTCACAAGTTCAGAATATGCATATTTGGCGTGTTGTCCAGGAAGGGGGCTCTGAGCTTGGAAAGACACCCTAACTTGTGTTATTCTCCTTGTCAGGAGAGAGATAGAGATAGGGGTCCGAGCACAGTGACTTAATGCTCCCCCCCACTCCAATTTAAGAATGAATCGGGTTTAAAGGTGTAGAGTTGAGATGGTGAAGGAATGCTGAAAGTCGAGAGAAAACAGAGATACACTGTTAGCATTTTTTTTGTAAATTACACAGTATTTAACTGTAATATGAACTGTATTTTACTGTAGGACAGTTATGCAGTATGTTAAAGTTGCATTCTGAAAATGAATGTATATTTTACAGTAAAGATATACTTACAATTCTGTAATAACATATACAGCAAGATAAACGGTGCTGTAAATGAAAATACAGTATTTTTTGCTGTAATTGATTTACTGTATGTCACTGGCCAACTGCTGCCAGTAACTTACTGTAGATTCTACAGGAAATTGTTAACAGTGTAGGACATGCTTGGTTATTTATGAGGGCTTTATTTTAAGCAGATTGGACAACAGAATAATTGTAAATAATGAGTTAGTCTTGACAAAACATCTGCGTGTATTCCTCTTGAAATTTGTTTGGAAAACATCACTCAGTAATCAACAGAAAAGCCTTTATTGGCTAATACAGCAATCAAATGCTTGCTATAATTGCTGACCAGCTGTTTGCACGTCTCCACTGGTATTTTTGCCCATTCATCATTCAACATTCAAGTTCTTTGCCATCACCCTGATCTTTAGCTTCCTCCACAGATTCTCAATTGGATTTATGTCAGGACTCTGACTCGGCCACTGCAAAATGTTAATATTTTTGTTTGCTAACCATTTCTTCATCACTTTTGCTGTGTGTTTTGGGTTAATATATAATATACTATCATACACTCTCAGAAATTGTACAAAAGCTGGGGTAGTACCATTTCAAAATTTGGTTTGTATATAAAAAGGTCCATATTGGTATCTTAAACACATATATCAGTACCTAAAGTGTACACTCAGTGTTTCCCAGTGACTAAAAATTACAAAAATATATATGTTCTCTTTGAACCCATTGAAAAATACTGTGACACTTTTTGTACCTTTATTTTGGAGTGTAGATTATATAATGGTAATATTTAATTCAGATTTTTAAAATATAATTTTACAACATTGTTATTTTGGTTTCCCCCACAGTCCAAAGACATGCGCTATAGGTGAATTGGGTAAGCTAAATTGTCCGAAGTGTATGTGTGTGAATAAGTGTGTATGGATGTTTCCCAGTGATGGGTTGCAGCTGGAAGGGCATCCGCTGCGTAAAACATACGCTGGATAAGTTGGTGGTTCATTCCACTGTGGCGACCCCGAATTAATAAATGGACTAAGCCGAAAAGAAAATGAATGAATGAATGAACATTGTTATTTTACCCAATTTAATACCGTACTCTTGTAAAATAATATCAGCAGTTGGTATATACTTCCAATATCACCTTAGCTTGAAATGACACAATCATATGATACAGCCCTAAACAAAATTAACCATATTTTTAACTAAATATATCCAAAAATAAATCGTGGTAAACATAAATTAGCCATTGTTTTGCTACACCAACCATTGCTTAACCATAGTACAGTATAAGTGGTAAATATTGGTAACCAATCTGCCTCCCAAAAAAAGTTTCTTGACTAAACAATGACTAATTGAATAAAAAAGAAGAAACAAACAAACAAACAAACAAAATTGACAAAGGAAACAACAAGCACATCTGCTCATTATAAACCTCACAATAACACAAACCTAACCTTCAGAAATAACAAATATGTTCAAGGGGAAAGATTGAGCCAACATAAAGAATCAAAAACCCTTCTCATCACATACCGAATTACTTAATAGCTCGAACAAACACAATACATTTGAATAAGCAAGGTCAAAGCAGATGTCTATTGTGTTATTAAATAATCTTACCTTCAATAGAGCTGAAGTATCTCATAAAAAATAGATATATCCTTCAAAGAGCACTGCTGTGTAAAGTTATTGGCAGAAAAATATTCAATTGTGGTAGCAACTCCATTTGATGATGCAAGTTTCCCCGATTGAGAAACCTCACGTTCGATTTCAAGATGGCTGCCGTGTGAAAACAGTTTCAACTTTCTCCAATTGTTTTATCATGAACATTACTTTGTTTCAAAATGGCTGCCATGTGAAATACATGGTTGGGAAAGGACTAGGCCACTTGAGAGTGTGTACACACAACAGAAATCTCATCATGCATCATGTCTGGAAGTAAATCATGTGACTTTTTGTTCCAATCTCATGTGATGTTGTGGAAACCTTCCTAGTGTAAAACAGATATCGATAACAATTCCATATAAATTGGTAGGAAAGCTCTTATTATTGGTCAAGACTCCAGAAATATGTATTTTGTAAAATGCTGGCAATATCAGATACACCACAACAACTAAATTAGGTAATACTGAACAAGAATTAACATGAACAAACAAAAGTATTCATATTTTTTACAGTAAAGAAAAATGCTAGTAATTCTGCATCTGAAGTAGATTATGTTCTTAAATTGTGAATTATGTTCATTTCAGATTTAATACTATTAAAATTAATTTTATATACAAACTTTACAAGCTAATTTCTTTACAAATGGTAATTTTAGCTAATAATTTAGTACAGTACATGTGTCCCAGTGGGTAAAAAAATACTGCATGCACACATCCAATCTTTACACCAATTAGAGCACTTGGGTGCAAATATAAGACAAGTCTGTAAGCAGTAGTTTAAATGGTCAAGAATGCAAGGTATATGGACAGGCCCTAAAAGCCTGAATCAACTGAAACAATCCCAACCTGATTTCACCAAGTAGGACATGTTCCTGGATCAACATCTATGTTCATCCTGGAACAACATTCCAATCAGCCAATCAGAATTAAGGGATACACTTAATGTTTATGTCAAGTTTAAGCTTACGTTTAGGTTTATGAACTTCTACTTGAGTGTTATCCAACTATTATTCCCCTCTGATTTTGAGAATAATTTACAGTTATGGTTGGGTTTAGGGGTAGGGAATAGGTATGGATTACATTTTCCAACAAAAATGATGTTCCAGGATCAACATAGATGTTAATCCAGGATCACATTGTACTTGGCAAAATCATGACGTGCCTGAACCAATAGCTTTGTTCAGCACACACTGAGAACACCTGCTGGTCAAACCTGTCTAAATGCAACTAAAATTGTGTAACGTTCAAAAAAAGAAAAATAAATAAATTGTATAAAACCCATTCTAAATGTTTTTGAAATGCCATTAGCATCTAATATACATATTAAATATTTGCATAACGTGTCTTTTACCAGTTTCCAGTGCTTTTTTCTTTGTTCTATTGAATTCAGTTTATTAGCCTTGCAGCTAGCTCTCTGCAATTCTCACATGGTTGCCCACTGAAGCTAAGCAGGGTTGCGCCCGGTCAGTACCTGGATGGGAGACCACATGGGGAAGCTAGGTTGCTGGTGGAAGTGGTGTTAGTGAGGCCAGCAGGGGGCGCTCAACTTGTGGTCTGTATGGGCCCCAACGCCCCAGTATATTGCAGTTTGATGCTTAGTGAGCGCCGTCTTTCAGATGAAACGTTAAACCGAGGTCCTGACTCTCTCTGGTCACTAAAACTCCCAGGATGTCCTTAGGAAGTAAGTAGGAGTTTAACCCCGGCATCCTGGCCAAATTTGCCCACTGACCTCTGTCCATCATGGCCTCCTAACAACCCCATATCATAATTGGCTTCATCACTCTGTCTCCTCTCCACCAATCAGCTTTATTGTGGTCTGGTGCAATATGGCTGCCGTCGCATCATCCAGGTGGACGCTGCACACTTGATGTAGATGAGGAGATTCTCCCTAATGTGTAAAACGCTTTGAGGGTCCAGAAAAGCGCTATATAAATGTAAGGAATTATTATTATTATTATTATTAATATTTAGAATTTTTTTTAAATAAAAAAATTTTGAATTTTGAGCAAATGCAAACATGTCATCAAAACGTCTACAAATGTATGCAACTGATCTGAGATCAGGTAAAACTCTACTAGCTCAATAGTTCTAATGATCAAATGACCTCTGCAGTTTGATACATGCTGCGAAACACTGAAAAAATCTATATAAAAAAATAAAAGATTAGAGAAGCCGAGCTAAGAAATCAGCCACCACTACTATTTTGAATGTATTCAAGGTGAACTGGAAAGAAATGTTTGACATTTTACTACCCAGAACACCTTTTTTAGTTATGAAAAGGGTGAGAAATGTGTCTTTGTCTAGTGTTTTGTCATCGAGGTCTTTGTGTCACCCATAATAACACATTCTCAGTGTGTTTTAAAAATATGTCTCATTTATCCTCGACTCTCTTTCACTTTTCTTCTCTCTTCTTTTCCTCTCTGTTGGTGGGATGCTGAGTGTGAAGTTTCATTGCTGTATTTCAAATCGGCAGCAAAAAGAAGAAAAAATGAGTTAGTAATTACTACTATTAGCGAGCTCCCTATCAATGGCCTGTGCGATGACAAGACTAATTACTAGCGACTGACTATAAAGCCTCAAAAGTACATTATTCTTGCAGATTCTTTGGGAGAGTTGATGACATTAATACATGGTCTTTTAGAGACACAGATGGGGTCTTGACTGGCCTCCCACGCAAGGCTTTAAAAGGCCACAAGATGCTGTGGGGGTTTGGCTGAAGGGACGTTTTGCTGGAAACACTTTCTCATGTTGAAACCTGCACTTTCATTAATGATGTTCATACATTAGATAGATATCGGTGGTAATAGAAGATGGTAATTCTAAAAGCATAACACATAGCCTAAATATTTGTGAAACTGCAAAAATGTACTTATACATACGCCTGGTTGCAGTTTGTAGGTATAATGAACACTAGGGGGCAGTGTGACGCCAACAACGTTTGTTCCCTTTCACATTAATGATATTCACAGAAACATATTATTGACGAATAAAGGATTATTTGCATGCAGTTCTTTGCACAAGACCACAGAACAACTTAATAGTGTTTATTATTTGTAACTTAATACATTTGCCTCATCTAATTCCATATAGAAAAATTTGTATGGTGATGCAGAGTGCTCAGATTCAAGCTTTGGTTCCTCAAAATATATAAAATCAAGGTAAAACTATGTCTCAGTACACTTTTGCTCTGTTTAAGGGAAGGGTTTAGTTGCTGGTGAGCTGTCCAACAAGCCCCGCCTACTTATCGATATGTGCAAGTACATGTATCTGAAGACATGTATCTGAAACGTACAACAAAACATACCCTAAATAACAGTTCAAATTTGCTAAATTGTAGACAGTGCCCTCTAGTGGATTTGTCCTCTGAAATGTGCAACAAAACGTACGTGGAGCAACGTTTTTTTTTTACTTTAGTTGCTGGTGATCTATACAACAAGCCCCGCCTTCTAGTGAATGTGTACAAGAAGGACGTGTATCTTAAACGTACAACAAAACACACACTAAGTAACAAAGTTCAAATTTGCAAAAATGTAGACAGCGCCCTCTAGTGGATTTGTCATCTGAAACGTGCAACAAAACGTACATGGAGCAACGTTTTTTAAAGTTTCTCAAAAATGTTGGCATAGCTGCATTTTCCAAAGAGCCTGGACTGTATTAAGCCTTGCCAATGTGATCATTCAAATGATTTTAAACCATCCAAGTGCAAGACGAAACGACAACAAAAGAAATTCTTACAATACTGGCTGTTTTCTGTTTACACACACAAGCTGCGTCTTAGCCCATGAACCCTGTTTTGAGTTCTCTTTTGCCTTTTTGAACACATCATTACATACAATATACAAAATATCTTTCAAAGTTCAAACCATTCAAGCGCAAGAAGCGAAATAACTCAATTCAGCATTTGTCCTCATTTGCCCTGTTTTCTATGCACACAGCAATGCAATTCTTTTACCAAAAAAAAAAAAGTGGAGATATTCTGAAGTGTGAACAGGATGTTAAGAGAGACACTGAAGACGGACACAAAAAAGAGAGAACAGTCATGCTATCAGAGAAAATACTGATCCAGACAGAACAAATTCATTGTAGTGATGATGGAAATACTGGAAGAAAAATGTCAATAAAGAATTGGTGTGGGAGTTTATATTAATGCGAACCTGTGAGTCTGAAGAGAACGGACTGTCCTCCAAAAAGTTATGATGACATTTTTTTACCCTCCTATAACTCAGTATAATGCAGTTTAAAGCATTCATCTGTTTATCTGCGTGTGTATAAACAAGGAAATAGTATATAGTGCCCCCTACTGGCAAAGAGTGAATTAGCATTTTTATTCAGCCCATCTGCGATTTTTTTTTTTGTGCAATCCATTCTATTTTTTGCCATTTTAAAGTCCATGTCAAATCAACTAGCACACATTGTTATTCTTTAGGTGAACAATTAATCTGTGGAAGTTAATCCATTGAAAAAATGTTTTAATATAATCGGTTTTAATCAGGTTATAACACCTTTTGTTTTCAACTGTTAATTTCCCTTTCCTAACAAATCCAAATCAGAAATTTGCTTCTGCATTTGGAGTGGCGATAATTCTCTGTTGACGTCATTTTGATGGCTTCAGCCACAATATTCTTAAACACGCCCCTTTTATAGTTGGTTTGATATGATGGAATGATACACAAAAAAGCCCCGCCCCATACTGAATCA
>CAIGQV010019081.1:11775199-11806501 GCA_903798115.1 Danio jaintianensis | reverse complement strand
AGAGAGAGAGAGAGAGAGAGAGAGAGAGAGAGAGAGAGAGGGAGATGCACTGTGGAGCTGTTAAAACCTCCAGCAAACAAAACATATTATTCCATTTAGCCATTTTATGTATCTATTTGTCTTTGGTAGGTTGTGATACAGTTATGTTGTCATGTTTTATTATTTATTTTGTAAATGTAACAAATGGACACACTTTGTGTCCACTTTATTAGGTACACCAATTGGTAGTTTTTGCATGACATCACACCATTAGGCTGCGTTCACACCAGATGTGGATGAAGCGTCAAGTGCGAGTGATTTTCATGTTAGTCAATGCAAAGACGCGAATAGACATCCTGTAGCGCGATTCGCGTGAATGAGGCAGATTAGCGCGAATGAAGCGGTGTGAGTTGAGCGTTGTGTGTGTTTGACATGCTTAACATGAATCGCTCGAGTTGGAAAATCTGAACTTCAGCGGACATTCGCACCGCGTTAACCAATCAGGAGCTTGCTCTTGTAGGGGCGTGATTATAACGTAGCCCCTGTTGTTGGTGTCCCTAGGTGAAATCCTCTTGCTGACACCAGACAACAGTTCATCAAACTGGGCTGGGCTCAGTCTGAAGCACCACTGAAAGCTTCCATCATCCAGATATAGTTTCTGGAGGAGTTTATAAACTCTCAGAGCTGGGTGCACCTCTGAAAGGATCTAGTGGACACAGACACGGCGCCGAACGAATATGCGCTGTTTTTCAGACTTCCTAAAGCACATAAACACAGCTATTCTCTCAATAAAATCCATGTCAGCCATTTAGCAATGAAGCTAGAGTCACCGGGTGGACAGAAGCCCTGCCCATGACACAAATCCATGTCTATTGTAAAGTGAATTTTTTACGCGTGAACAAAGCGAATTTGACGCACGAATAGAGCGAATAAACTCAAAATGTTCACATGTCTATTTACGCACGAATAGCGCAATTTATTCGTGCGTGCCGCGTCTGGTGTGAACACAACATTACACTCAAAAAATGACCTTTGCTGGTTGTTCAAACTACTTATATAAAATGAGTTGAACAAACACAATTCTACATTTTTTTGGGTGACAACTTAATTGTTTTATGTTCAACCTACTTAAATTTGTAAACATGATTAAGTTTATTGATTTGTGTTGAGACAACATGAAGAAATTGTGTGAAACCCAGCATTTATTTACAGTAAGGGCTTTTTTCTCTCTCTATATTTCTCTCCATTTTTTTTTTTTCGCACTATATCTCGCTGACCACCAAAGTCACAGTCTGAGACATTTCTTGTTTTATAGCCAAAAATCTGGATGATTGTTGTGCAATAAGAAAGCATTATTAACTGATGAGGAGACATACCTGAGCTGTGCTTCTACAGAATTCTTTCATAAAAGGAAGTGAGAAATGTATGGATTTGTGCCGAATGGTAGCATCATTGACCCATAACAATCCCATAACAATGGTACCTACAGTTGTCAACACGTTTGTATGCTTTTTTATACAGTTTCTATTCTAATTTGCAGGTTAAGAGCAATTAAAGTATAAACTGAAATGCAAAGTCAAAGTATAAATAGCAGAGGTGAATAAATAGATTTTACCTACCAGCAGATGTTAATTTAAGCAAAAGAAAGCGACACTGAATATAAAAGTAGACACTTATGCTCTATAATGCTGTTCGTTACTAATGACTAAATTGCTGAGGAATATCCACAAAATAGATGTAAAGATCACCGAATTGGAGCTCTGACAAGGACATGACATTTAAAGGGGACCTATTATGCACCTTTTTACAAGTTGTGAAATAAGTCTCTGATTTTCCTAGAGTGCGTATGTGAAGTTTCAATTCAAAATACCACACAAATAATATGTTAAAACTCTTTGAAACTGACCCTTTTAGGCTTTGATCCAAATTGTGCTGTTTTGGTGACTGTCGCTTTAAATTCAAATGAGATTTTGCTCTTTTCAAAAGAGGCCGAAGCTAAAAATGCCTGTGTCAACATAGCGGTTAATTCAAAACGGGACTAATGTCTATGGAGACTACAGTGTTTATTTGTGCATCCTTAAACTCAACATATATAATGTCTCTTAGTCACTGATATTATCTTCGGCAGGTGAAAACTCTTATGGCGGACAGCTGCTTCTCACTCAGGGCTGTCTATGCTAATGAGCAGGAGATGGTCACTAATAGGCGGGGCTTTCCCCTTCTGATGACATGTACAAAGGGAGAATATCAAAGTGTTTCTGAAGACAAGTGTGATTATAAAAAATCTAATTAATTAATTTGTACCACTAGAAGCTGGATATATCTATATAACTATATAAATAGAAGCAAGCTATATAAATAAACTTGAATTGAATTGAATATCCACACACTGCTGCCACACAACTGTGTTAAAGCCCTTATAAAAGTGATTTTTGCATAATAGCTCCCCTTTAAATGACCATGATTTAACTCTTTAAATTTGAGTCACACATAGCCTGAATCCACACCACTATGACAAAAGGGGGTCTACAATCCAGAACGAACAGTGTACCTAAGGGTGACTCTTTCATAAGCTAGCATTCAAAATTGGCCTACAAGTTTGAAAGTTGCATCATGCATTTAAGCATTTTAAAGAATTTGTGTTAGAAAATCATGCACTGAAACAACACTGAAAGAGCATGAAAGTATTCTTCATATTTGCAGCGTGTGTGTGTGTGTGTGTGTGTGTGTGTGTGTGTGTGTGTTTGTGTGGTCTGTGCGGAGCGAGGAATAGAGCTGCGTGATTTCGCCTGAAGCACTCAGTGTTTTCTTTTACTCCACGGTTTACTCTAAAACCGCTTCATCTTGAGCGTACCACATTAACGGCCCGTGAATTTACCACATTGTACTAAATGCAATCAGAATTTTGTGAAATGACATTAAAAAAGAATACGTGAATGTTATCCATCTCAAGATGGTGCCTTCTTTTATATTTACGTGCCCTTCTGATGCTGATCTGGAGGAATTTAGTGGCATCTCACTTGTGAATTTAATAAATGTCTTGATTGACGCATGCCTTGATGACTTTCACTGTGGGAGAGCAATAAAAAATATCAGAGGCAGAGTTTGAATTAATGATAGACTTCCGACGAGGATTCATGGACCGAATGAAATATTGCCGGCATTAACGTGAGGTAATTTTTGTCGGCCATTGATTGAGAGATTAAAGAAGTAGCAATGCTATTATTGAGGTGTCGGCGTAATGTGGTTTGGTGAAGAGTGGTTAGTACCCGGAGTCATGTGCATTGAGACGGATCATTAGCGCTCTGCTTCGTTTTACGATATGGGAGTCAGAAAAGATGTGGACTTCAATTGCACCCATAATAGTGTCTTAAGAGTGAACGTGACGTTTCTTGATGGTGACTCTTTTAATAAGTGGATGTCTGTATAGAGAGGGCAATATGCTACTTGCAAATGGTGCTATATATTACAGTACTTATTTAAAAAGTATTTAAAAAAATAAATGCATTGAAACAAAGTTATATTATATTTTAAATTAATTTTTAATCATTCTGTTAAAATTGTCTTTTGTCAAACACAAATTATTTTTTATGAGGTAAAATATTACTGCAAGGACACATGAAGAACTGTATTATAATTAAATTGTATTAATGCATCATTGTCATTGATTGTTAATATAACAATAAAATATATATATATATATATTATAATTATATAATTATTATATATGTATAGTTTTTTGTAATAAATATTTATTTGTATTTATTTATTGATTTTATTTATTTAAAAAAAAATATATATATATATATATACACAACATTTCTATCTGGTTCTTGAATCTGATTGGCTGATAGCCATGCGATATTCTGCAATAACAGCACTCGTACAGCCTCTTCACCCTTCTGTATTACTCCACCCACATAGAGTGACAGCAGATCAATGAACTCTCTACAGTTTGACAAATATTGCAGCTGTTGGACAACATAATGTACTTTTGAGGCTTTTTATGCGAGAATGTAGTTGTTTAGATTGCAACTATGCAGTTTATTTATAAGGATAGTGCCTATTTTAAATATCTATAATTTCGGAGATACAGTGCTTCGGCATCCATCAGCCCGACATACTGAGCAGAGCAAAATTGATGTTCTGCCACAAGATAGCGACAGAGACCAAATAATAAGCTCTTAGAGGAGAAAAACTTGTAATTTCTAACTACAGCTGATCAAATCATTATAAAATATAAATATATTTATATTTAATTATTTATTTTTTATTTTGGCCCTAAATATTTATAATTCCATCACTCTTATATGCATGTTCCAGAAATCAACATCTTGTCTTTTTTAATCTAGTAATATGGTACAATTTCATTTGTCGTACCTTGAATATTCCTGATCTGCAATATGCTCGACAAATTAAAAAAATACAAATGTTCCAAAAAAAAAAAAAAAAAAAAGAGAAGAGAGTAAACATCGTCCTTTGATTCATCTAGCAAACAAACAAATTTACTCCCCAATTATCACAATAAAAATTATGTTGTGCTTGTTCATTGTGTGTTTTGGGGATAGTAAAGCCCTGTTGTGCGTGTCTGTCTTTGACATGGCTGATGAAGAGGTTTTTTTACGAGCTGCTCATTTTGCTCATCAAGCGTTTGATGTGCACACACAGATACGGGCGGTTTCCATGCTTGTTTTCCATGACCACGACTCGCGCACGCAGCCAGACGTGATTCATCAACCGGGGAACATCACATGCAAAAACTAACCAACAGCAACAGATGTAGCCGATATCTCAAAACAGAGAATTAAAGTCCGGGCATCTGTCCTGCTGGCTGCTCCATTGGCAAATATACATCCATGTCGTGATGGTATCATAATAGAGTGAACAGCAGCTGTATTGTAACCTACAAAGTGTGTGTGTGTGTGCGTGCGTGCGTGCGTGCGTGCGTGCGTGCGTGTGTGTGTGTGCGCGCATGTGTGTGCGTGTGGACGCATGTGTGTGCGTGTGGCATCGTCCCAGACCTGGAGACGACAGCCTCATCATCTCCGGCACTCGTCCCATGGCATTCACATCAATATTGAAATGTCATCTGCACCAGTATAAAAAAAAAACCCTGAAGTATCAGATATGTTAAAATCCAATCTGTGTTGGTGTTGACTACATGCAGCTGTTGCCTTGAAAAAAGCTTTAAATTGGTTTGTTTTAAATCTTAAAACTGTATAACAATATATATATATATATATATATATATATGCAGAGTAATATTAAAAATGAAAGGCCACTGCAGTGCAATTAGTGTATACTTTCATTATTAATATTTTAATAAATAAGTTATTTATTTATTTAAATTACAATTTATTTTATTTAACTGTGCATTTAAATGTTTATATAAATATTCATTTAAATATGCACGTATTTATTTATTTAAATGATCATTGGATTTGCCCAATCTCAGTAATTATTTAAATAAATAAATAAATAAATAAATAAATAAATAAATAAATAAATAAATAAGGAAGGTATACAGTATCAGGAGAAACAATGTTTGGCACTTCTAGAAGGCAATGCTCAATGGTCCAACCATAGTCAAAAAATAAATCAATATTAAAAGTAATGTTTAATCTCTATTAAAAGTAATGTTTTGTTGTTTATTTCACTTATTTTTATTTATTTATTAATTTATCCATTGAGCATTGCCTTCGAGGAGTGCCAAACGTTGTTTCTCCTGATACCGTACCTTCCTACTCCACATTAATGAAGGAGTCTTGGAGTTTTACCCAGACGCAGTTGGAGGTGAGGTCATGTTTGTTCTGTTCTGAAGACCCTGGCTGAAGCCCAGCAGAGCCACTGACTGCACTCACGGATGTTTTTTGGCTCTTTCCATGTGCAGCTCTGAATCCTTCAGCTCTGGCACTGCAAACCCACCATTTGGGTCTTTCCTGCCGGCCAAACCTCCCAGTCTGCCACCCCATGGGCTTAAAACCAACATGCAGGCCTGGGCATTGCCATAGTTTGGGGCTGTTTGAACACTAGTTTGAATTAGAAGTAGAGCAAGTTATAAACATGCTGGAATTCAATGTTGGCAGTTTGTCTCTCGGGTATATAATTAATCACAATTAAATGCGTATTATTGGTAGTACTTTCAGTGAGAATCTTTCTGGCGGTTTAAGAAATAGTTCCCTCAAAATTGTAAATATACTCACGTAGTTCCTGGTGAAAACAAACAAACACTTATTAAAGAATGTTGTATACCAGCAGTGTTGGGTAAAGTTACTTAAAATAGATCCAATATTAAAATAATATATATAATAAATAAATCTAAAGTCACTTTTTATCTTTTAGAGTAACTTAAAGTGTTGCTTTTTAAAGAAAATAATTATAAAGTATGCTATTATTATTATTATTATTATTATTATTAGGATAGGCTTAAGATTGTAATGTAAAAGTAACAATGTATATAAAAAATTTAAAAGTAAAGGTTATTGCACACTGAATCAGAAATTTTCGTCCGTAACTTTCGCATGTTAAAAAATAAATTCGACCTCACATTGTGTCAATTGTATTGACACACTGCCTCCGAAACTTTTGTCCGTCATAAAAAAAACTGAACCGTGTTTGTTTTTTTTCCGCTTTTCATCCGCAAAAGCTCTTTGAGAGGTGTTTTGACAGTTCAGAGCCACCGAACAAGTGACAAGCTAAATACAGAATGCCGTCATTTGAGCTACAGATATACGAAAAAACGCATAGGAAAATTTCGGACTTCAATGTGCAAAGACCTTAACTTCACCCAACACTGAAAACCAGTAGCCACTGACACCAATAGTAGGCAAAAAAAACAATGGAATACCATGGAATTCAATGGTTACAGATTTTGAACATTCTTCAAAATATCTTAAGTTTGTGTTCAACAGAAGAAAGAAACTCAAACATATTTAGAACAAGTCAAGTGTGAGTAAATTATAAGTAAGTAAATAAATAAATATAAACTGTTAAATTATAAATGGTAAATCATTGAATATACATGTTTTAGAAATCACAATGAGATAAGAAATTATTTTATTTATTTATTTATGATTTTGTGATTTTTTTTATGAAATAATGCTCTGAGTAAAAGACCATTTACTCCATCTGAGGAAAAGGAATACTTAAAATAATATACGTAAGTATAATTCCTGTAATTTGGTGTTATTTCTATCATGGGAGTGTACTTTTCAAGGTTCACATGTTGACAATAATGAATTTTATCAAATAGCCTCTTTAACTGATATTACGGCTCTTTAAATCATCCCACACACAAGCATGAATGTAGCTTTACAGCTCTGGTAAAGCCTGGGCAAGATTTAAGAGGCTCATAAGGGGCGGAGCTCCATAAATATTCCATATCATAATGGTTGCATTCCCCTATCTTGACTTGAGGAAATGAGATTTAAATGAATAGGAAAGATGTGCTGCTTGTCATAACGAACCACAGCTGAGATGGATCATAACAGGAAGAGAAATGCATGAGTCCATAATGAAAGATGCGTGTAGTTAACGTACAAATATAAGCCAGTTACTTAGAAGAACGCGGTAATCATCCTCCCAGGTTCTTGTAATAAACAAGCTATTTAAAGTTGAATGGAATTATGCCGTAGTCAATCTTCTGATCTGATTACAAAGCATCTGCTTCAAAAAAACAACAACAATCATTTACATGCTACCGAGAGAAAGAAAACTCTGGTAGACGTATAGCCGGCGACTGCGGCTGTAATTGGCCATAAATATAAAGTTTCGCCACATATTCACTATCCTCAGAGCAATTATGTCGAGATGTCATGATATGAATATTTTTGGAAGCACAGGTGTGTCTGTGCAGATTTAGCAGACTGCTTTAAGCTGCTTATGTTAACAACATGAAACCGTGCTTCTCAAGCACACTAGCTAGGCCAATTACAACCGCTCTCCCCTCCTTATTTTAATTTAGTCAAGAGGGAGACTGTTATCGTTTAAGCGACACTCTATCGGGGCTCACAGATGGTATGAGTTAGTTGCAGAGGTAATGAATTGTGCGCTCAATCCCACAGAGCAGGTGAATAGGGAAGTTTTGGCAGCGTTCTACCGGCGCCGGCTGCTACTGAGATGTAAAAACTGGCTTTGTAAAGCGATGCTTCTCGACGGCGATGGGGTTAACTGGCATTGAATATTCTCGCTTATTGAAATATTTACCCTAGTGTCAGGCTGTGACACCCATTCTCTGTTGGCTTTGGTTTGTACAAATGTTTCCCGTCACGGTTGCCAACACGGAACCACAGACTAGACCGAGCAAGTGACATAGAGATACATTACATTGTCAGAATGGGAGAAAATAAGTATGCTTACTTTTACATAAACAAATGGTTTCGTGTGGGAAGCAATTGCTTTATTTATTTATTGGTTTGAGATCTGATTGCTTTAGGGCCCATTTAAAGCCTGTGCACAACTAGTTCTAGTCGTAGTTTCGACTAGAATCCAACACAATTACAAGTGGAAATGGTAACCCATCCCTGATAATTTATAATTGGATAACTAAGAAGCTCAAGCTAATTCCAGGTGGAAACCAGGCTAATGGTACAGTGTTTGAAGTTTGTGTTATTTTTCCATACGGAAAGGGGCTGGTGTCCATTAGTCACTTTTCTTCAACCAGGCTGCATTTCTAACTTGGTATCCAGGCAAGAAACATGCTGAAGCAAGCAGAGATATCTCACTTCACTGATTTGTCATATAACATCATTGTAATTTCCTCAAACAAAGCGCCCTTGGAGACACTGGCTCCCACAGAAAGGTGTTTTTCTTTCTTTCTGTCGGTCTCTAAGCACCTACAGTCAGGCAGCTATCATGCCTCATTGATGACTATGATAGAAGGAGATGGATTAGACGCCGGGTCTTCCTGATATTGCCATGGTAACTAAATTGGGTTCCACTTTCTTTTGATGGCATACGTCTGACAGGGTCTCATAATAATGGCTTACGGTTCCATTAAAGATAAAGGTTAGGCTTAGAAAGGGTTAACGTGTTTCTCAACTTGTGGATCACCCATTATCAAATGAGCTAGAATACATATAACAGTACCACAGAGGGTAACAAAATGTGATCGCTCGAGGTGAAAACTGATAGTAAAGCTTTGAATTTATAAATTAAGTGAGGTTTCATGTAGTAACTCGAATCCTTAAAATGATTGTAACAAAGTAGAACATATTCAAAAGTAAACATATTTTGATGGTACTGGAACAGCATCCTGAACAGTCCTATCCTGGCTCCTGCTGATCAAGAAATACTTACCAACTACTTCCTAGTAACCTACACTGAAAAAAATGTATAATTTTTCTCTCTATCTACTGTTTACAGGTGGGCAAAAGGAGGAAGTGTGATAAAGGAAGTGTCTGGAGACACTTATGAGGTCATAGTGGACCACTCGTTCTTCACAGAGCCAGTTTCCTGTGAGGTCACTAACCCACTAGGCAACACCAACATCAGTCGAAATGTGGATGTCTACTGTGAGTTATTTTTGTTTGTTCATAAGTCAAGTTATCAAGGTATTTGTTCATAGTTCAACGTGTGGAAACTAGAGTTGTCTACCCCTCTTCCTGAGGGACCATCACTGCATTCTATTCAGAAGGTCTCAACCCAATGCCCTAATCCAGGGGTGCTCAACCCTGTTGCTGGAGATCTACTTTCCTGCAGGGTTTAGCTCCAACCTTGATCAAACACAACTAAACCAACTAAGTAGGATCTTAAGGAGCACTTAAAGTCAGGTGTGTTTGATCAAGGTTGCAGCTGAACTCTGCAGGAAGGTAGATCTCCAGGAACAGGGTTGAGCACTCCTGCCCTAATCCATTTGAAGGGTTTACTCTCTGGACTGACAGCTTTAAAGGGAATAGGGCATAGGGATGAGCCCTTCAGAATGGAACGCAGTGTGTGACACCAAACAACTTCCCAGTGCAAAAGATCATGGGAGGCCAAAGTGTCCATCAGTTGTACCCTTTGAAATTCTTTATTTCGAATGGTGTCTTTGCAGTGGCCAGTTTGAAATTAACACTTCAATATTGTGGCCATGATTGTTTTCACTCAAACATGTCCTTTGGTGGAATATACAGCATGTTGAATTAAGGAACGTCCAATCCTGCTCCTCAAGGACACCCTGCAGATTTAACTCCAACCACCAACAAACCAAGAAGTGTGTTTACTATAGTAACAAGTTTGGACACCCCTGGATTAACTATAACACGCTATAGCACACCTGCACATTTCTTGAAAGACCCTGATTACCTTAAAATTGTAATGTAAAATCAGAGTTCTACAAGATCATGACTCACTGTGAGCAGGATTGGTCACCAGGGCATCTCCATAAAGTTGTCATGTCATCAATCTTGTATTAAATCAAGCTTACGAAAACTAAGTTTAACATCCTAAAATCTTGTCTGTTCTCTCCAGTTGGACCTCGGATGGCAGCAGAGCCCCAGTCGTTGCAGGTCGACCTCGGATCAGATGCTGTGTTTAACTGTGCCTGGACAGGAAACCCTTCTTTAACTATTGTATGGATGAAAAGGGGATCTGGAGTGGTAAGTTGCTGGACATTGTTACTGGACACTGCCCAAACTGATAACCCAGCATATATTTGGTCCTCCTAGCAAAAAGCTGGTGTGGTGCTCTATGATCATAAGATCATAATCATGTTGTTCTCAAGCAAAACTGTGTGGGTGTAGCTCAGCAGTCTCACTTTTAATACTGCGGACCACCAAACAGATGCCCTTACTGGTCCCAGCATGCAAAAAAATTATCTAGAAGCAGTAAATACACAGGTATCTTACACAAGTTCTCTTATTTTTCATATCAGCTGCAAAAATAGTACAAAATAGACATTTCCCTTTGTAAAAAACAAAAAAGAACAGATCAATCAGACATGAAAAAATCACTTCCTTTTGATTTTGGCTTTTCATCCATTAATTTCAAACTTCAATATGATATTCTTGGTAAAACTCCTTTGATCTATTAATACATTGCCTTCTATTTATCAAAAGATCAGAAGGAGAATCACAAAATGTCATCTTTTCAAGGACAACATGTTTACATTCAGGGATGTGCCCCGATGGCAAACATCAGGGTTTTCAATTTTCTTTGCAATCCTATTACTCTCAGACCAATAGTGCCTTAGTTTGGGGTATGTCCATATGCTGGCACAGACTTGGGGGGAAATTCTGCCCCACTGATACCAAGTGCTCTCATTTCGTTTCCAGCTGACTATCACCTACCATCTCCCATGTTCACACGCCCTCCTCATCTGACCCAAATTGGATTTTAATAATTGAGAAGAAGGCCCTTTTCCAAGCTTAGCTGCCCATCCAGGAGTCCTGATTTATTTTGACTCTGGCCATCTCTCTTTGCACATCTTTTTTAATGTTTTGATCTTTGACCTTTGACTACAGGTGCTAAGCAATGAAAACATCCTGACACTGAAATCGGTCAGGCAAGAGGATGCTGGGAAATATGTGTGCCGTGCAGTTGTGCCTCGTGTTGGAGCGGCTGAGAAAGAAGTCTCTCTCACCGTAAATGGTACGTCTGACACTCTTCTACAAGATACGTGGCTAATGAGTTTGTCTAGCACAAATAAGGGCTGTCACTTTATGTTTGAAGGTTGCAAACATCCCCAGGTGGAATGTGTGTAAATGAAAAAAAGGTATATATATCCAGGTGACATCTGTATGAATTAGACCTGTCTGAATTAATTCCTTATTTTGGCATTCATGTTGACTAAGAGACAGAAGTTTGATGTTTACTCATGGGTCTGCTGTTTCTCTTGGCTAATGCTGATTATATTCAGTAAGAATTGCAAGAGGAGCTGTTTCTTAGGCTGCGACAGGCTAATGAACACAAGAGAATAGCGGGAGACTGGCTACTCTTAGATAAATGACTTCATTACGGCCGCTTGATATTCAGGCGGCATGCATTAACCACACGACAGCTTTCATTCGCAAAATCCAGCACGTCTTTTAAAAGCTCCTTTCTCTCCGAAACCTATTTGCCATGGGCTACAACTTTGACGTGAGTGGAAAATAAGAGAAGTTCAGCCAAAGTGACAATTGTGTTTGCACTGAATGATTCCTCGGCAAGTTTAGATTCACTAATGCAGTTTGGGGGCTGCGAAATGAAAGAAAATCAATAAGGAACTGTTATGACTGATAGCATTAATATGCAAAGTCAGACGTTCCATTCTAGGCCTACAGAGAACTTGGGAATTATAGAAATTATAGACGACATTCGCTTTCATCAAGTACGTTCTGTTCTTTATTAGGACAGTAAAGGTTAGGTCTGCTTTGCATTTACTCTTGACTCCTACAGAGGGATTGTCCGGAATCCCAGATAAATACAGTCACGTTTCTTGAACTAGAAATATTTAAAGAGATATATAAAAAGATCCGGGGTGGCACGGTGGCTCAGCACTGGTTAGCACTGTCGCCTCACAGCAAGAAAGTCGCTGGTTCGAGTCCCGGCTGGGCCAGTTGGCATTTCTGTGTGGAGTTTGTGTGAATGAGTGTGTATGGGTGTTTCCTAGTACTGGGTTGCGGCTGGAAGGACATCCGCTGCGTAAAACATATGCTCTAATATTTGGCGGCTCATTCTACTGTGGCAACCTCTGAAATAGATGCTAAGCCAAAGGACAATGAATGAATGAATGAAAACATTCACTTGAGGTTCCATATGGGGTTTCAAAATCTACCAGAATGTGCAACAAATTATAACGGCAATTAGGAAATGCCTTAATTGATTTGAAGATACTGTCCATAATTGCTCATGCACCATATAACTATTGTTTTCATATAATCATTATTTATGTACCAAGACCTCCTGACCTGGATCTGTCTTTCAGGTATCAAAGAGCAAGAGTCTTTTGATTCTCTTCAATAAGAGAGCCCCTGTGCTCTAAAAGGCACAGGAGGACTGCAAGCTGTGTTCTAACTCATTTCTGGAAGTGAACACACGAGTGTTGCGTATTAGATTCGAGTACCTAGCGCAGTCTTTGATGTGGCAGCATGTGGCACAGGTTCTCTTGAAGCATGGAGCTGATTGTTTCAAGTTCTGGTGCATTTGGGAGATGAAGCCGATCATTTCACATCTTTCTTATCACACCGTGTCCTAACTACACACGACATGGCAAGATTCCAGTGAGAAGCAATTTGGCTATCAACACCAAGCATACATTTACATTTAAAACATTTAAATATGAGCCATTCGATTAAATATCAGCCATTGCAATCCCAATTAAATGGTAAGGGTTATAATCTAATTCAGTGCTTCCCACAAATAGACTTTCCTTTGGCTGGGCCGCCCAGGTATATTAACGGCCGCCCAAGTATATTTTGTGATTATGTGTTTGTGTTTTATTTTGTATTATTATTATTATCATCCTTTTACACTATTTCGTATTCGCCTAATATAACCAAACATCCGCAATCGATTAAGTAGTGGAAAATCTTCTCTCGTTTACCCATTTCGTTCCGTGTGCGCGACACCTGTCAACACTCCCACAGACAGTCTCACGTGCTCTGCAAACCCACAGAGACGCGCCTTTTTGGCATTTAAAAAATTCGTCCAGCCGGGTTTCTAAATCTCCTAAAATGTCTGGGATTCGGCTTTTGGTTTCTAAAACTGTCGTTAATCATATGCGTTTTTGCATTACCTTTCGCTTGGCTTCGCAGCTGACAGTTGCGAGAGAAACATAAAATAATTCAGTCTTGAATCTAAACGACTCAGAAAAACTTTACTATATACTCGGAGAGGACGAAATGACTGGTCTAAACTGGCTGCAAAATACATGTAATCAACGCGTTTGCCTTATTTAAATAATCTACACATTTTAATCTTGTAATTATTATAATTTTTTTGAGATATTGTCTGTTTTTATTCCTTTTTTCTGTCATTTATTTCTCATTTGCTGATTATTTTATTAATTTGATGTTAATATATTCATTCATTCATTCATTCATTCATTTTCTTTTCGGCTTAGTCCCTTGTTTTACGCAGCGGATGCCCTTCCAGCTGCAACCCATCACTGGGAAACATCCATACACACCCATTCACACACATACACTACGGACAATTTAGCCTACACAATTCAACTATACCACATGTCTTTGGACTTGTGGGGGAAATCGGAGCACCCGGAGGAAACCCACGCGAACACGGGGAGAACATGCAAACTCCACACAGAAACGCCAACTGACCCAGCCGAGGCTCGAACCAGCGACCTTCTTGCTGTTAGGCGAACGTGCTACCCACTGCGCCACCGTGCAGCCCATGTTAATATATTACATATGATAATTTATATTCATATCTAAAATGCTTTGGCATTCAAGTTTGCTTTGAAAACTTGAAAGAGAGAGAGAAGCAGATTTGACCTGTCAGTGGGTGCACATGGCTCCTGAATAGTATAAACATAAGAGAAATAGTGGATTTCTTTTTTTATTTCAACAGTCTTTTTTTACTTTAACCCATTAAAAAAAGAGTGTATAACAGTGTCATAATAAATAAAATTATTGTTAAAAATCAAATTATGTTTTGTTTGTCGCATATAGTTAACTATTTATGTGATGTGGGTGAATAGTGTGTTTCAATCCGGCTACCACCGCAAGTATATTTCAAACCTGTGGGAAGCACTGTAATTAATACATATTTAACATTATTGAAAGTACTTAAGCTGAGTGACTGATGTGGTTCGCTAGTTATATTATTTTCAATATCGGAGGTAAACAGTCTGCTGCTGCTTTCAGTAGTATGGCAATAAATGTATACGTATAATGGTATTCAAACTCACATTGGTAGCATTAAACATTGAATAAAGCCCATAATCAGTACCTGAGGGAATCATTGCCATAGTAGTTTATGCTGTTGTTGTTTGGCTGTTGTTGTTTTGTTTTGTTCTTGTTTTGCCACAGAAATAGAAACTTTAGTTTTCTAAATTAGAAATGTTGTGCACCACTGTTGCAGATGGTTAGGACAAAACTAGTTCTAACATGAAAAGGATACACTTTATTGTGTGTTGCGTGTAGTTTACAGTAGGACATGGTGTTACTGTGCACTCCTGAGAAACAACTGAAATTCAGAAGCATTTACATGAAGAATTACTGATGACCACAGCTTTGTGTTTCTAAAGTGTGTGGAAAGATTTCAAAGGCTCGCATCACTGAACTTATTTCGCATCGTTACTAATAAAGGACTGTTTTTTGCTTGTTTATATCACTTTGACACACTCAGTATGAAGTGCTATAAAAATAAGACTTCCCTTGAGAAGAAAAGAAGATAAACAAAGCTTAAAAAAATTAATGATAATCCACTTCAACTCACTTAATCCTCAGCGAGTCGCGTAATAAAAGTAATTTATGCTAACAATTAAACGTACACGTTTGGAATTTGTCAATATCTGTTTCCTCCTATGTGTGCGTCACCAGAACCCGGAGCTCCTACTGAGATTCAAAATATAGTCCCAGCGTTCTCCCAGGCCCAATGTAATTTAATTATAATCAAATAGCTAGCAGGGGACACCGTTTGCCGAAAACACGCTAATGGATACACATTGCTTTCTGCTTTTTGTTGCCTTGCTCCTCTGATAGGGATCTCATTTCTCCATGTGTGTTTTGAGCCCTAATGGGATTTTATATCTCAATATGTCCTTATGCTGGTTTATTTATTTGGTTGCCTAATACAATTTGGCTTGTGGCTTTTGGTTTGCTTATATTGTTGTCTGTATGGATTACGCTCCCAAAGTCTGCATTTATTCGATTTCAGATACAATAATGAGAGAAAAAATGTGAAATAGTATTACAGTTTAAAACAACTGCTTTTTATGTCATGTATTTAGACTTGTAATTGCACTCCTGTTTTGACAAAGCTGGTTTTTCAGCATCATTATTCCAGTCTTCAGTGTCACATGAGCTTTCAGAAATGGTTCTAATGTGATCATTTGTCGCTCAAAAAAGGTTCTTATTATGAGTACTGACTTTTTATTTGTTTGTTTACTTATTTGTTTACTTATTTCTTTTGTTTTAGTACTAAAAAGTAGAAATGGCTGCTAAAAATTCAGATTTGGAATCACAGGAATACATTTCATTTTAAAATGCATTCAAATATAAAACTGGCCTCTCTCTCTCTCTCTCTCTCTCTCTCTCTCTCTCTCTCTCTCTCTCTCTCTCTCTCTATCTATCTATCTATCTTCAAATGAATGCATCTACAGTGAGCATAAGAGACTTCTTTCAAAAACATGAAACAAGATGTTAAATATCCCTAACTTTAAACCACAGCATAATAGACGGCATTTGGTTTGTTTATTGAAACTGCATAACTGGCCATAGCTTTTGAAAATATGATGACAAATGAGTTGCTTAGAGTAAAAATAACACCATGTTTTTGGGGTTTGTTTTTTGACAAGGCATCTGTTTTCTTGCTGTTAAATTTGAACACCATGCAGAGGAAAACATTTGAAATCTGCAGCACCATCGATACATGAATCTAACTCACACAAGCAAAAGTTCCCGCCAGTATAGTTTTCCATGTGCAATGTTTATTATATAGTTGAGGGTGAGCAGTTACAGATCATATAACACAGTGCAAAAACTTTACCTCCAACTTACTTACTAATAAACTTAAAAATAAATGTTTTGCTGCTGGTTCAAATTACTTATTTAAAATGAGCTGAAACAACACAATTCTTGCAATTTTTTGGGGGACAACTTAAATGTTTTATGTTTAATCCACTTAATCGTTAATAGATTAGTTTTTTGCTATATCAAAATGTCATGTATATTTGACTTTTATTTATTACTGTTTGTAAGATTTGCAAGTAATTTCTAAGCAGGGTTATAACAATGAACTGAAAGTAAAACTTTACAATACAATAATAAAACTAAAAAGATCTGTTACTTTAAAAAAATAAAAAATAAAAATGGAATTTTTTTTTTTATTTCAGCTAGTTGACAAGGAAATATTTATCATTTTGATGTTAAATAACTAAAACTAAAATGAAAACCACTACGAAAAAGTGGCACTTCGAGTGTGATATTGCGTTTATACAACAGTTCGACATCATAATCATGTGTATAAAAAAGAAAATCAAACTCGGAGAGTCTCAAAAACCCATTTGTAAGAGGAACTACTTTCTTCCGCCATTCATTTACATCTGCAGCTGACGTCAGAACAGCAGAAACTGTCGCTACTTCACCAACGTCACTTTAGAGCTAGTATTTGAATGATTCTCTCATGTAATATCTAAAGTGATGACAAAACAGGTGATTTTGCTCACATTTTAAGATTATAAGGCTGAACGGCATGAAATGCCATCAGTCTACAGAGATTTCCCAGTATTTCTCTGTTGCAATGGATATCACAATAACTAACCCCATAAAAAGCCAAAGCAAAGCAAACACTACCAGATTACTATGGTATAAATACAGCACTACAGCATACAACAGAAAGAGATTGACTTAGAAAGTCACTTACCTATTTTATAATGATTTGATCAGCTGGGGTTTGAAATTTACAGAGTTTTATCCCCTGAGGACTTATTATGCGGTCTCTGTCGCCATCTTGTGGTGGAACGTCAACCGTCTTTGCTCTGCTCAGTATGACAGGCTGATGGATGCTGAAGCGCTGTATCTCCGAAATTATAGATATTTAAAATAGGCACTGTCCTTATAAATTCCTTGCAATCTAAACAACTACATTCTCACCTGAAAAAGCCTTAAAACTACATTATGTTGTCCAACAGCTGCAATATTTGTCAAACTGTAGAGAGTTTATTCATCTGGTGTCACTCTATGTGGGCGGAGTAATACACAAGGGTGAAGAGGCTGTATGAGTGCTGTTATTATGGGAATATCGCACGGCTAGCAGCCAATCAGATTCGAGAACCAGACAGAACTGATGTATAAATATATTTATTATGTATATGTGATACACATAAAAACTAAATTATAATTGTTACATAGATATTTCAATTTATATATAAATTGTTACACATATATATTTTATATCTAAATATAAATAAACATGGGCGTCACGGTGGCGCAGTGAGTAGCACAATCGCCTCACAGCATGAAGGTCGCTGGTTCGAGCCCCGGCTGGGTCAGTTGGCATTTCTGTGTGGAGTTTGCATGTTCTCCCCGTGTTCGCGTGGGTTTCCTCCGGGTGCTCCGGTTTCCCCCACAAGTCCAAAGACATGTGGTATAGGTGAATTGGGTAGGCTAAATTGTCCGTAGTGAATGCATGAGAATGTGTGTGTGTTTCCCAGTGATGGGTTGCAGCTGGAAGGGCATCCGCTGCGTGAAACATGTGCTGGATAAGTTGGTGGATCATTCCACTGTGGCGACCCCAGATTAATAAAGGGACTAAGCCAAAAAGAAAATGAATGAATAAATAAACATTTTCTCAAATATATGCATGAATGTGTGTATTTATCAGCCTGATCTCACGAGAAAATGAAACTATTTTACGTTTTGTCAGTTTAGTGGCTAACTCGTATGAAAATGTACGATTTTAAAAAGGAGGTGTGGCATCAACCCCCGCCCCTAAACCAACCGTCATTGGGGGATGAGCAAATCGTACTAAATTGTACAAATGAGATCGTACGAATTCATACGAATTAATACCACTAAATCAAAAAGTTACTAATTTCCATGAGATATCGTTGGTATTTATAAATACATAATAAATATTACACAGTACACACACATATTTTAAGTCAAAACAAACTTTGATTTTGGATGCGATTAATCGCAATTCATTTTTGCCCAGCACTAGTTCACAGTTAACATAATCGATTTGTGACAACAGGAATTAATTGTGTGAAACACAGAATTTATTTTTTTACAGTGTATAACCAATTGAACTCCCAGTGAAAAGGAATAACGTTTGTTTTCTTGTCTCTACAAATCACTTCCAGTGTGAAAGCTCCTATAGATCAATGGCTTGCAAATTTGTACTTTTGCCATGGGGATGAAGATACAATAGAGCGGAGGTGAAGCTCCTTGGGAAATATTTTATGCTATAACTAAAATAGGGTTGAAAGGGAGACTGGGGAAGTCGTTTCTAGGCACTGCTGAGAGTTCAGAAAAAGGTATTTTAAAATAGGCCATAGTTTGCCTAGCAGGTAAAAGGAGTCCAGAACTGGCAATTAAACGCTAGATCTGTGGGCAAGAGAACATAGGAACCATGCGCTAGTCCCAGAACTGGCTTCAGACCTCATGAAGTGCTGTAATGGAAATATATGATGCGACACAAACCATGCTCAACCTCTCACACACACTGCAAATCTGCAAATCACCTCTTACTGGTTCACGCAGACCTGAAGTACAGTAATTGCTGGGATGATGTTTTCAATCATACAGTTTACGTGTGTTCACTTTTGATGGTTTTCCATTATTGGTTTAATGGAACATATTTGTGCATGAAAGCATTCATGCCAGGAAGACTGCATTATGTTTGGGGGGGGGGGGGGGGGGGGGGGGGGGGGGGCGGAGGGGTGGGGGGGGGGGGGGGTACATTAACTCTGAGTAGGAATGGGACATATGTGTCTCTGTGGAAGGTTGCTACTTTTGGTGTGTGTGCATGAGTGCACATTTGCCGAATGTAAGTCAGCAGAGAGAAAAACATGCTTGTATTTGAACAGAGAGAAGAAAACATATATATTTATATGCTTGTCTAAGAGTATTTGTGCGAACACACAAAATAAAATAAAACTAATCTAAGCTGAATTAGTGTGCATTTTTTATCTGTTAGTTTTTTCGATATGAGAGATGAGTGATCATTTGTAATATACAGGTAAAAATTCTGCTTATGATAAAAAATAAACCTAGACTTAGCATATTTATAACCTACAATCAGCCTGTGCAATGATTTATTACAGAAGCAACGTGAAGAACAGAAATAATCCAGATATTGCCACAAGCTTTTGTTTATTGTTTTCATGTTTGATCCGTGCATATGTTTATATCATCTTTGATAGGTTGAACCTATTTTATTTATTTATTTTATTTTTATTTATTTATTTATTTTTATTTTATTTTTATATATGTATAACAGTATATCTGTTCATAATTTTGACCTCTGCTGGATAGTGGACTTCTCAGAGCAAGGCTGAGCCTCTTTAATTTAATTTTATTTAATTTTTATTTATTTAATTAAAAAAAAAAATTCATTTTATTTATTTATTTATTTTTCTGAATAGACTTCCAGGAGCAGAGTTGAACTTATTTAATTTTATATTATTTAATTTAATTATATTATAAAAAAATATAAAATTAATACAATTAACACTTTTCTCTAAAGATGCATGACTATTTTATCTCTTTAGTGTACAGGTAAAAAAATTAGTCATTAATATCATTATCGCAATAAATACCAAAAAATATCGGGATATATTTTTTAAACTCCATATCCCTATTGTATATATCCATGTATCTTACTTTTTTCTCCAGACATTTACTCCACAAGGAAATTAGTATTCTTCTTCCATGCCAACTCGCAGATATAGAGAAGAGCGAACTCTCCACAGATTAATGAATTGGCAAATGAAAGCTAGTGAAATAAACGCAGACAGTGGTGGTGCAGAGAGAAATTTGTGGTGCTTAGCGCAATATTAATAATGTAAGTATGCTAAAACTGTATTTTCAGAATAAAGTTGAATCGCACAGCGGACTGGTGTGTACGTTTTTCATGAGCTCAATCCCCTTCATAAATCGTACATGATTAAATGGTCAATTAAGGAATATGCATCAGATTAGAATATGTTGCTCACTGCTTCTGAATATAAAGCTAGCAGCATATTGGTAAAGGCATCGACTAATTTGTAGTGTTCAGTCATTATCCTGGTGTTTAGACAATTTACATCTGTTTCAAGTTACTATTTTTTAGATCACCTCCCAAAATGGGAAGAAAAAAAAAGATATGTCAATAAAAAGCAAGTTTGGAGCACTTGCAACCCATACACAGCACCTGTTGCAGTATGCTCAACATGATCTATATTCCTTAGTGTACTAAGACTAATTCAGTATAGCCTACACCTTATTGTTGAAGCATATACTATCGCCAGCCTGATTTCACCAAGTAGGACGTGTTCCTGGATTAACATCTATGTTGATCCTGGAACAACATTCCAATCAGCCAATCAGAATTAAGGGATATGTTTACCGTTCATGCTAAGTTTAGGCTCAGGTTAGGTTTATGCACTTCTACTTGAGTGTTATCCAACTATTATTCCCCTCTGATTTTGGGAATAATTTACAGTTATGGTTTGGTTTAGGGGTAGGGATTAGGTATGGATAACATTTTCCAACAAAAACGATGTTCCAGGATCAACATAGATGTTAATCCAGGATTGCATCGTACTTGGTAAAATCATGACGTGCCATATACTATACAGGCAGACAGAAGACTCTACATTGCAGATTAAGACTTTTCTTTATAATGATTATCTTTATAATGTTTATAATGACTATCTTAGCATACAGTGTAGTGTTTTGCTAAAGTCTACTAACAAGTTACCTTTATAGGTGGTAAATTCAAACTGATTTTTAAAAATCTGCAAACATCAAATACTGCAAATCTACCAATAACAAACCAATGCACAAGATCGATCATTAATCTTTTTTTTTTTTTTTTTATCCATATACATGGATCTGAATAATAACTTATTGCCTATTGACAACAATTATTTTTTTTATATCACTTTTCAACATTTTATGTTACACAACTTTAAATTGAATCACATATAAGATTTTTTAAAGATATTAACTAGATTCAGGTGTTTTTATTAATATTATTATGATAAAAATGTAAAATAATAATAATAATAATAATAACAATGATGATGATGATGATGATGATAATGATTAGCAGTAGTAGTAGTAGTAACTATTTTCATGATTTAGTTCTGAAACCTTGAAATTAATACACTCAAAAAAAATATTTTTGCTGCTTGTTCAAACTACTTATTTAAATTGAGCTGATTCAACACAATTCTTGAGTTATTTTATTTCTTATTAATTGGCAACTTAATTGGTTTATGTTCAATCCGCTCAAATGTGTAAAAATAAAATAAAAACTGAACTGATTTGTGTTGAGACAACATGAAGAAATTGTGTGGAACCCTGCATTTTGTACAGTGTAGCTACAATAAAAACGCATTATATAAATATATCTGGTCACACTTTATTTTGATGGTCCGTTTGTTGAATTTAAGTTACATTGCATCTACATGCCAACTAATTCTCATTAGATTATAAGTAGACTATTAGGTTAGGGTTGGGGTTAGTGTAAGTTGAAATGTACTTGCAAAGTTTCTCATAGTCAGTTAAATGTCTGCTGAAGGAGCAGTATCAACAGATATTAAGCAGACAGTCTACTAATATTCAAATAGAGCATCAAAATAAAGTGTTACCATATATCTTATATATAAACGCGCTATATAAAATGTACAGTACTTACTTGCTTACTAAACAGGCAATGAATAAAGTACTCATAGATGTGTGCATCCTAAAAAAGGATTATTTTATACTTTACACAACATCACCCTACCGATCTGTTCATCATGACTCTTGTACGCCCCCTACTGTCACAAATATATGCCCTAAAATTAAGTGCACTCTATCAGTATCTCTTTCTCTCTCTCTCTCTCTCTCTCTCGCTCGCTCTTTCTCTCTCTCTCTCTCTCAGCATCCAGCCTTCCCACTCCCCACGGAGTTCCTTAAAGCCAGCATTCTGAGGATAAGTGATAAGCTATCTAATTATATTCCTCATTTACAGCCTGATCCATGGGCTGATTCTTCCGAGCCACCAAGCGCCGGCCTTACCTCCACCAGCAGCGAGCGATCTGAATGTATTTACCTTACGCCTGCAACTACACACACACTCCAGCCTTTATCACATCATATCATGCGGATTACGATTTTGTAGTCGCGGGCTATAGCGTGCACGTTGCACACGTGTGCATTAGCGGCGAGGTAGCGTTTGCGTCTAATGAAGGGTATGCACATTGGTCTCCACCAGCCTGATATTCCCCTCACTACAGCACTCCATCTGCCTGGCGCTCATCTAGATGCTAATTTATTCTAATAAGAGCCAGTTAATAAACTGCAATTACGAATCAGTCGAGAGACACCGCCGCATATGATTGGCAGATGCATGATTGGTGGATTGGTTTGAATTTGTGTGTGCGTGGATCTAAGTGTGAGTATGTGTGTATGTATTTTTTTTTTGGCAGAGCTAACCCATTAAAGGGATAGTTCACCCAAAAATGAAAATTCCATGTTAATTTACTGAGGTCAGGGCGGCACGGTGGCTCAGTGGTTAGCACTGTCGCCTCGCAGCAAGAAGGTCACTGGTTCGAGTCCCAGCGGGGCCAGTTGCATTTCTGTGTTGAGTTTGCATGTTCTCCCCGTGTTGGTGTGGGTTTTCCTCCGGGTGCTCCAGTTTCCCCCACAGTCCAAGACATGCACTATAGGTGAATTGAACAAACTAAATTGGCCGTAGTGTATGAGTGTGTGTGAAAATGTGTGTGCTTTAATGGGTGTTTCCCAGTACTGAGTTGCAACTGGAAGAGCATCCGCTGCATAAAACATATGCTGGAATAGTTGGCGGATCATTCCGCTGTGGCGACCCCTAATAAATAAAGGACTAAGCCGAAGGAAAATGAATGAATGAATGAATAAACACACACAAACAAGTCCAAATCAATAGCCATGGCTCCTGATGACACACTGAGGTTTTGTACTAGACCAGTAGCTGGCAGTTGGTCCAGAAACAGGTAATTGTTTGCGCATCTCACGAGTATTCGTTCATATCACTGACGTTGCAGATGCCTAGAGGTAAAACCCACTTCTTGCTCCTTGGTAGCAATGTATTGTGACAAATTTCTAGTGGCGTCTGGAGGTAATTGCTGTTTTGCTGTAACTCGCCATTTAACCAGAAGAAGAAGTAATCGGTGTTTCACTGCCACCTACTGGCTGGGAGCATTTCCGTTGTATTGAGAACTTAATATTTGCTAAATGAAATGTTGCTAATGTGAGTTAATGTTTGCTTTTTGAAATGTCATTGCGTTGTGATCTTGATGTAGCTGTGTTGTGT
This sequence comes from Danio jaintianensis, assembly GCA_903798115.1. NCBI lineage: Eukaryota > Metazoa > Chordata > Actinopteri > Cypriniformes > Danionidae > Danio > Danio jaintianensis. Next base: position 11,782,396 of record CAIGQV010019081.1, on the reverse strand, counting down.
TCCTAATGTCATTGTGTTGTGAGTTTAATGTTTGCTCTTTGAAATGTTGTTGCGTTGTGAGAATGTCATTGCGTTGTGAGATTAATGTTGTTGTGTTGTGAGCTTAATGTTCGCTTTTTGAAAAGTCGTTGTGTTGTGATCCTATTGTAGCTGCGTTGTGTTCTTAATGTCATTTTGTTGAGATTAATGTTTGCTTTTTTTAAATGTCATTGTGTTGTGATCCTATTGTAGCTGTTTGTGTTCTTAATGTCGTTGTGGTGAGTTTAATGTTTGCCCTTTGAAATGTCATTGCGTTGTGATCTTGATGTAGCTGTGTTGTGTTCTAAATGACGTTGTGTTGTGAGATTAATGTTTGCTCTTTGAAATGTTGTTGCGTTGTGATCTTAATGTCATTGTGTTGTGCAATTAATGTTTGCTTTCTGAAATGTCGTTGTGCTGTGAGTTAATGTTTTCTCTTTGAAATGTCGTTGCGTTATGATCTTAATGTAGCTGCAGTGTGTTCTTAATGTCATTGTGTTGTGAGATTAATGTTTACATTTTTAAATGTTGTTTACTACTGGGCCACCAAATTGGACTACATTCATCTATCTATCTATCTATCTATCTATCTATCTATCTATCTATCTATCTCATATTACAGTTTGTCACGGCATTGTTTGTTTTGTGCAATTTCGAAAAAAAAAAAAAAAGCCAGAGTTCAAAGTTTAAGGCCCCGCAGTTAAAATGGAGCATGAAGAGACGCTCTGGGGGTCCTTATCTCTCGGAAATAACATTTATTTCTGCCATTGGCACTCTTCTGATTGCAGCCTATAGAAATAGACTTGCAGTTGGCACGCGGAGTCTTATCTCCTCAGGAGACATGAGGTCTGCCATAAATCAGCTCTTTTCAAGATTGAAAATGAAGACCAGACCCTCACTCCCTCACCCTTAACACAACTCTTAAATAGACCAGCCCACAGGAGACTCCTTTAAGAGTCTGCCCATTCAAACCCAATACAATGCTGCTCTTTCCTTTCAATGCCAAATTTCCTAACATTCCACCGCGAGGCTTCAGTACTGCACACATGATTGGCAGATCCTACAGATGAGATCTTTTAGACTCCTCGGATAAAGTTTTACACCTCGCTTTCGAAGCGTGGGCAAGCGGAATTTGTCAATCTCGTCGCTGGTAATGTGTGCGTCTGCCTTGCACATGCTTTCTCCGGGGAAAATTCAACAGTTGCGCAAAACCCCTGCATCTTATCCACACAGCGTTTGCAGTTTAGCTGTGCAAATGAGGGTCCTTATTCTATGCACTGCAGATTGGCGAATGACAATTCCGCTTGAGTGATGCAACTGGAAAACTGTTGTTACTGCACACAGAAAGTGGGTGGTAAAACAGTATTTTATTTTTAAAATGAGGTTTGTGTACTTTATTTTTCCTGTGAATGCAGATCAAATGATGAAGAAAAGTGCTAAAGCTTGCCAAACACCCATACACACAGTATGGCCAAGTGCACTTTCAGCACCAATTCAAGTATCCGCGGAGTGATGCTTAAAGTTGCAGTGAAATACATCAGATTGCAGCATCTTTCACTACCAACTACACATTTTGGGAAGTAAATGCAGCACTTGTTTATTTAGTGTCGAGTTTATTCATTACCTAATATACATATATACGATAAAAATCAACATGCTTGTAGCAGTGGTACGGTTGTGGGATCAATCAACGCTATCTTACGCCAACTTTTTGATTTAGTGGCTAATTTGAATGAAATTGTACGATCTTATTCGTACATTTTAGTATGATTTGCTCATCCATCAATGACGGTTGGGTTAAGGGGTGTGGTTTGGTGCCACGCCTCTTTCTAAAATTCATACATTTTCATATGACTAAACTCGAGTTCGTACGAGTTAGCCACTAAACTGACAAAACGTAAAATAGTTTTATTTCATCCATCAGGCTGGATCAATGCAGGGAATGAATGAGCTTTAAAAAAAGAAAAGACATTTTTTGTTTGTGCCATTCTTATTTGCATAGTTTTAAGTGATTGTACAGTGAGTGACAGTTCAAAATGACTACCACCGCTGTGTGTGATGCTGCCGCAGGACAAAGAGATTACGAATATGTGTTTAGGTGTAACAGCAGTTTGCGCCAATGCCACCAGGGGGCACAAATGGATGGGATTGGAATGGACAGAAATATACAGTAGCTGTAAATACCCTGCTACTTGTAAATAAAGATGAAATAATGAAACAAAGCATTATAATTCCTTCATAAATCATTAAAAACATGTTAACAAGCTTTATTATCAGTAAAACAAAAGAAATAAAAAAACAACTAAAATGAAAGTACAAACAAACATAAATAAATAAATACATAAAGCAGTGTTTTAGGCTAAATATAGAGAGATGTACAGTATTGTTATTTTAAAGTGATAGGACTACGACACCCAATAAATACGCTTTTTCATTTTCCATCGAAAGCATATTAAAATTACTGCAAACAATTCAATATTCAATATTTTGAGATTTGTGCGTATTTCTGTTTATTTATGGTCAACATTTGATGTTGAAAATTCAACTCTGGAGCTTAACACTCAACTTTTATTGACATCTTAGTAGCTTGAAACAATATATTGGTTAAGAAATGATATAAAGTCCATAAAATTACAGGAAAAATAATGGAAGTTTATTACAAGGTTTTTGTACTGTAATTTACAGTTTCCACCCGGACAATATATCACCTCAAACTATATGAAATATGTCAATAAAAGTCACCTTTTTCAAACTTTTCTACATCAAAAGTGGTCGTAGGAAAGATCAAGGTCCCATAATGCAATTTAAAAGCATAAATAAATGGGGAGAAAACACAAAATGGATTTTTTTTACAGTGTGTATCTTGTCTGCTTTAATGTTTCAAATAACAAAAAATGCACAAACTGAAGTTCCACCATCATTCAATGTAAGAGCAACAATGAAATAAAAATGAAACAGCACACTCATATCTTCTACTTGTGAAAATGTTTTGAAGAGTTCCCCATGACTCTTGCAAACAGAGAGCATGCAGTGATAGCTCGCAGTACAGTCTGTGACGAGTGACTATGTGTGTCTTCTCTCTCTCTATCTGTCTCTCCTCAGGACCTCCGACCATCTCCAGCACACAGACCCATCAGGCTCCACACGGTGAAAAGGGCCAGATCAAATGCTTCATCCGCAGCACGCCTCCTCCAGATCGCATTGTGAGTTCTGCTTCCAGTGACTCAGCTCAGACAGGATTGCAGCTGTTGAGTGGGTGTTTGCTGTTGTCACATGGCTCCATTAGACTCAGTAAACACAGTCCAATAATGCATAACGCACTCATGAGTTACGATCTGTTTAATAAATGAAATTGCATCTCGAATCGTTTGTTTCCTCTATATGAGCGAACGGGTATTAGACATGGCAGGCTTACAGCCCTAATTTCTCATTTAATGCATGCTTATGCCCTGTTACCACAGATCCAATTAGGATTTACCACTCTTAGATGAACTGTCTCCTCTCCGGGCCAATTTTTGATTCATTACTCAGACTATGCATGTGTGTGTGCGGCCGTGTGCATGGAAGTGCATAGGTAATCTCTGTGCGATGTTTACTCGTGTGGCTTTGCTTTTATTGCTATGCTATTTCTAAATGTCAGTTGAATTGGAAAGAGTGCTCCTGTGGTCCGGAACAACCGGTAATAAATTTAGAAGTGTAATAACGCCCATAAAGCAGGTGAAAGCAAATGCAGGTCTCTCTTCGGTGGTGGAAAGACCGGCTTGTACAAGGCTGATACAGGCTGGTTTATGTTAGCTAGGGCTGGCTTGTTTAATATAATTGTATAACTTAGTTGTATAACATAATTGCACAGCTATTTACCAACCAACCAGCTCATACATATTGAAAAAATATACATACTTGAAAATATGTTTTTCAATGATGCTAGAGATCAGTAGGCAAACCAACATATACTAGGCTTTCTGCTGTATCTCACGAGGAAACGTAACTATTTTACGTATTGCAAAAAAAATGGTTAATTCGTACAAATTCATTTGGATGAAAATGTATGATAACATCCACCTGACCCATATTTCAAGCATGAAGTAATCTTACAAAGTAAAAATATACATATTTGGAATAATATAAATGTAACTATTTTACGCATTGCCAGAAAAGTGGTTAATTCATACAAATTTATATGATTTATTTTGCACGGAAATGTACAATAACCAACCAACAGGCTCATATTTCAGGCATGAAGTGATCAATAAAGAAAAAATATACATATTTGAAAATTATTTTGACAATAGAGAGCAGTATCCAAAACAACACATATTATCTCACGAGGAAACGCAAGTATTTTACGTACTGCCAGAAATGTGGTTAATTCATACAAATTCATACAATTTCATATGTATGAAAATGTATGATAACCAACCAACTAGCCCATATTTCAAGCATGAAGTAATCTTACGATGAAAAAATATACATATTTGGAAATGATTGTTACAATGATGCTAGAGACCAGTATTTAAACAACACATATTATCTCACGAGGACATGTAACTATTTTACGTATTGCTAGAAAAGTGGTTAATTCGTACAAATTCATATGATTTCATATGTACAAAAATGTATGATAACCAACCAACAGGCTCATATTTCAAGCATAAAGTTATCTTACAGAGTAAAAATATACATATTTGGAAATTATTTTAACAACAGAGACCAGTATCCAAAACAACATATACTAAGCTTTCAGCTCGATCTCACGAAAAAACATAACTATTTTACGTATCGCCAGAAAAGTGGTTAATTCGTACAAATTTATATGATTTCTTTTAAATGAAAATGTACGACAACCAACCAACGGGCTCATATTTCAAGCATGAAGTAATCTTACGAACTAAAAAATACATATTTGAAAATTATTTTTACTATGATGTTAGAGACCAGTATCCAAAACAACACATGCTAGGCTTTCAGCGCGATCTCACGAGGAAACGTAACTATTTTAGATATTGACAGAAAAATAGTTAATTCGTACAAACTCATATGATTTCATTTAAATGAAAAAGTAATATAGCCAATAAACTGGCCCATATTTCAAGCATGAATTAATCTTACGAACTAAAAATATACATATTTGGAAATTATTTTTACAATAGAGACCAGTATCCAAAACAACATATACTTGGCTTTCAGCCTGATTTCACGAGGAAACGTAACATAGGATTCATAGGATTTAATTTTAATTAAATTATAAATTTTTATTTATTAAATTAATTTATTAATTAATTTAATTTAATCATCTATTAATTGCTGTTACACCTAAACACATTTTCGTAATTTGTCCCGCGGCGGCGCCACATGCGGCGGTAGTGGTCATTTTGAACTGTCACTCACTGTACAATCACTGAAAACTATGCAAATAAAAATGGCACAAACACAAATTTAAATTTATGATTTAAAACATTTACTTTTTTTTTTTTTTACCCCACCCCCAACCCTACCCCTCATTGGGGGATAAGTAAATCATACTAAAATGTAGATCGTACAAATGAATAAAAATTTGCCACTAAATCAAAAATCATTGTGTTCTTCATCAGGCCTGGTCCTGGAAGGAGACCGTCCTGGAGTCAGGGACGTCCGGTCGCTATACGGTGGAGACTGTAAGCACAGAGGACGGAGTGCTGTCCACCCTCACCATGAGTAACATCGTACCCGCTGACTTCCAGACCATCTACAACTGCACCGCCTGGAACAGCTTTGGCTCTGATACTGAGATCATTCGCCTCAAGGAACAAGGTGGGAGCCAAGGTTCGCCAGGTTTCACCTTCTTTTCTTTAAAACACGCCTGTGGTAGAGTAGTGTTGCACATTTCATAACCATGTTTTTAGTTTTTGTTTTCATTACTTTGGAAATGTTGAAGAAGACTATGGGAATGTTTAATATTTTGTCCATTACTTTCCATTTATCACTTTATGCATAATGAATCACTATACACAAGATCTAATATTAATATCTTTCAGCGTATTTGAGGCCATTTTAATTACTTTCATTCAGCTTTAGCCCAATCAATATTTCAACATTTTTATTTTTTTTTTGCGCATTTAACTGCAACTTGATTTTATGATATAAATCTGTTAACAACACTTAGCACTATGTAATTTGCAACCGTGTTATAGTGATTCATTTATCTCTTGTGCATATTTTAATTTTTTTTACAATCTATCTTCTCAATGTTTCCATGGCTTAGATTTATTTAGATGTAATACATTTTAGTCCTGTTTTGTCTAATGGTTCTTTAATAGATTAGTTTACCCAAAAATGAGAATTCAGTCATTATTTACTGACATAAAACCCCAGCCGATGTTTTCCCATTAAGTTACAATAAATCACAACCAAAGCTTTAACTAAAATAAAATAAAATAAAATTAAAATTACAAATAAAATTACAAATAAAATTAAATAATAAAAAAATTAAATAAAAAATAATTTATAAATTTTTTATAATAATAATACATTCATGTTTATCAACACAATTCAGTCCCAAAAGTGTGTGATATATGAAGAAAAGGAATATTTTCACAAATGTTTTTGACACTAATATTACACAGATTATATATATATATATATATATATATATATATATATATATATATATACAGTTGCAATCAGAATAATTAAACCACCTTTTAATTTTAATCTTTTAATATTTTTTCTTCTGCAGAAAGTCTTATTTGTTTTATTTCGGCTAGAATAAAAGCAGTTTAAATTTTTTTAAAAACATTTTAAGGTCAGATTTATTAGCCACTGTAAGCCAAATATGTTTTTGATATTGTATAACAATGGTTTGTTCTGTAGACTAACTTGCCTAATTACCCTATCCTGTCTAGTTAACCTAATAAATCTAGTTAATCCTTTAAATGTCACTTTAAACTGTATAGAAGTGTCTTGAAAATATCTAGTCAAATATTATGTGCTGTCATCATGGCAAAGATAAAAGAAATCAGTTATTAGAAATGAGTTATTAAAACTATTATGTTTAGAAATGTGCTGAAAAAATCTTCTCTCCGTTAAACAGAAATTGGGGAAAAAAATAAACGGGGGGGGGGCTAATAATTCAGGGGGTTTAATAATTCTGATTGCAACTGTATATATATATATTTTTTATATATATATATATATATATAT
>CAIGQV010019081.1:11735903-11775099 GCA_903798115.1 Danio jaintianensis | reverse complement strand
TTTTTTTTATATATATATATTTTATTTTATTATTATTTTTTTTTTTTGGACTCCACACATTCATGGGTCCAAAAAAAGGTTGATAAAAAAAAAAATATATATATATATGTATTTATCTTCCTTACTAAAACCTATTTATTTTAGGCATAATGAGGGTTAAAGCTTGAAAAAGGATCCACATGATATAACTCTTGTGAAGTCATATAGCATCTTTGTATGGCAAACATTTCGGGGTAAACTTGTCCTTTAACGAAAATTGATGTGTGAGTTTACAACAGCTGTGTACATTAAACAGGCATAAACTTTGCGTACACACTGGGTTGTAATGCTTCATTTATGCCGGTAGCCAGTAATTAACTGTGTAGGTACAGCTTATTGTCTGACTCAGTCTCTCATTATCATTTGGCCGTAAAAAATCAGGCCTCAATCTCTGGGTTTAAATATACCAACAAGAGCACAAATAAAACAGTTGAGTTGCCTCTAATTAACCTAAGCCACAGCGTTTTGAACACTCTTGGGATGGTTGGAATTCACATTACACCCACATCCTAGCAAGGATCGTGAATGAACCGAGTTGAAAGACAACAGCTGACGCAGGGTTCAATTTATGCATGTCCCAGAAAAATGCATGTCAAGTGGTAAACGTATGCGATAATTGGCATATCTGTAAATTGTTACGGCTTATTTGCATGTAAAGCGAAGGTACCGGTGTATCTGCCAGAAGGTGATGCCGGTGTTAATTGACTGTGCGAGATCCTTTGAATAGACGTCTTGAAGGTGCAAATGCATTTTTGACACAACATTTGACTTTCTCGTTTGTTCCACCAGTGTGGCTCTTGAAATCTCTTCAGGGAGTGAATAGTGTCTGTGCTGAAAATCGTTTATTATAGGTGACCTATTATGCCCCTTTCTACAAGATGTAAAATAATGCCTCATTTCCACTGAGTGGTACAGTACGGTACGGTATGGTACCAATGGAAACCTTTTGGTAGGCATGGGGTACGACAGAAAGTTGCAGTTAGTTGCATTCTCGCTTCAACTTCACATATCATATGAGAAGCACTTCTTACTAAACAAATGCTTCATATACATAAATACTTATGTATAGTGCTCAGCATAATTGAGTACACCACATTTTGAAAATGAATATTTTTCTCCATTTCTCAGTCAATATAGGCAATGTATTTTGGTGCATTTAAACAAAACAGATCACCAAACACATTTAGAAATTGAAAGATAATACAATTAAATTCAAGCAAAATATTGAAAAAAAAATTTTAACCAAATTTTTCAATTTTTTTGCTTCTCTTGATTTTTCCTCTTTTTAAAATTTGTATTTAATATTTTTCTATAACATATAAATGTGGGTGTACTAGTTTTTGGGCCGTTATCGTAAGTTATTTTGTTAGATAAGCTCCAGATTTGGCTTCAGTACTGACTAATCTAATGTATATGCACAAATATAATATTGTATAGCTTCCTATTAAAAATATGAATTTAAAAGATAGATTTGTGAGAGGTGTACTTATATATGCTGAGCACTGCATGAATAAATGTTAATTACTAACCCTTCTATGAACAGGATTTGATTATAGCTGCAGATCAATGATGCGAAACAGCCTACTGTAATGTCTGCAATTATTCATTCATTCATTTTCCTTCGGCTTAGTCTCCCCATTAATCAGAAGTCTCCACAGCGGAACGAACCGCCAACTTATCCAGCATATGTTTTACACAGCGTATGCCCTTCCAGCTGCAACCCAGTACTGGGAAACACCCATACACACTTATTCACACTCATACACTACGGCCAATTTACTTTCTTCAATTCACCTATAGCGCATGTGTTTGGACTGTGGGGAAAACCGGAGCACCCGGAGGAAACCCACGCGAACATGGTGAGAACATGCAAACTCCACACAGAAATGCCAACTGACCCAGCCGGAACTCGAATCAGCGAGCTTCTTGCTGTGAGGCGACAGTGCTAACCACTGAGCCACCGTGTCGCCCTGTATGCAATTATATTACAGTCTCTGAAATGTTACCAGTTACAAATAAAAAATACCCAAAACATACATTTTAGGCCTTATTTGGGTTCATAAATGATACGAAACTCTCATCTGTATATTCTTCACCAGCACATGTAACGTTAATATCTTGTTAGGAAGTATTTCCGTCATTCCGAGTTCAAAATAGTCCAAAAGGTGATGATAATAGTTAAACATGGCAGTTTGTTCATGTTTTAGGTTGCTGAAAGAATCATTTGCTCCTTTGTTTTCTCACGCTTCACTCTCGCGTTTGTCCGTTTCTGAAAGGATGTCAGAAGCACTTCAATAATCATGCGCACGTTATTATTATGAGCTCAAGTTCATTACTTCAAATATAGACGCGCGGCAAATCTCTAGAGAATGTGAAACCACTCTCGCTTTTAGACAGCCTCACAAACAACAACAGGACACACGGCAGATTCTGCTCTTCTTCTTGGCTTTGTGGCTGTTCATCAAGACGACGACAAGGTTTGTTTGAGCTCGGGTCGACCATGGATTGTTATATATATATATATATATATATATATATATGTATATATTATAACGATGTAATGGGGGCGTTATGGTGGCGCAGTGGGTAGCACGATCGCCTCACAGCAAGAAGGTCGTTGGTTCGAGCCTTGGCTGGGTCAGTTGGCATTTCTGTGTGGAGTTTGGATGTTCTCCCCGTGTTGGCGTGGGTTTCCTCCGATTACTCCGGTTTCCCCCACAGTCCAAAGACATGCGCTATAGGTGAATTGGGTAAGCTAAATTGTCCATAGTGTATGAGAGTGTATGGGTGTTTCCCAGTGATGGGTTGCAGCTGGAAGGGCATCCGCTGCGTAACACATATGCTGAATAAGTTGGCGGTTCATTCCGCTGTGGTGACCCCTGATTAATAAAGGGACTAAGCCGAAAAGAAAATGAATGAATGAATGAATAGCGATGTAATGTCTCGGCTGTGTATTTAAAAATGGCGCTTCCTGTGTTTTCACTCTCCTGGCTCCTGCACGCGCTAGTGACGTTTCTCTGTTAACCAATAGCGTTCAGCTGCGAGTCTGATTGCGCCTTGTGCTCCCTAGAGTGTGTATGTGAAGTTTCAGCTCAAAATACCACACAAATAATGTTTTATAACTCTTTGAAACGCACCCTTTTAGGCTATGATCCTAACTGTGTAGTTTTGGTGACTGTCGCTTTAAATTCAAATGAGATTGTGCTCTTTTTAAAAGAGGGCGGAGCTACAAATGCCTATGTGTCAGCATAGTGGCAGATTCAAAAATAACACTAAAGTCCTATGCTAATGAGGGAGAGATGGTCACTAATGGGCGGGGCTTTCCACCTACAACGTACACGTACAAAGCGAGAATGTCAATCAAAGTGTTTATTAGCAGGATCCACCGGTGCTGCCCATGCTGTGTTATTGTAGAGATCTCTGTTTTGTTTTTCCACCAGAATCCCTGCCTGTTGCTGTGATCATCGGTGTGGCGGTCGGAGCGTTCGTGGCTTTCATCGTCCTGATGGGAACGATAGGAGCGTTCTGCTGCACTCGCTCTCAGAGAAGTACGTATTTGTCAGCCGACTGCGTTCATGCATGTCCATCAGCAGAACATGCTGCTAAAGTGCTCCTCAGTCAGACAAAAAGCGCAGGCTGTTAGGCTGTTCATGTCACTTCACAGAAACCGAGCCTTTATTTCTATATATCTTCTTCTTCTTCTTTTCCGTTCAGTGTTTGTGTAGGGTTGGGCGGTATGAAGGTATACAGTAGACAAGAAACACATCAGCTGGTAAAAAAAAACAAAAACATAAATGCTGCTGAAACCAAAGAGAGAAGAAAACTAGTATTCAATGTAGACAGTGTCTTTGATTACACGGTGAGGGAGTTTGCTTTGGTTCACTGAGTGTTTCTAGAGTGTACAATACATCGGTATGGTTTAACTGAAGGGTGTTTATAACAACCTAGAAACTGAATTAAATTGAATTAAAGGGATTTCTCACCCAAACATGACAAATTGCTAATTTATTGACGCATCCTCACACCAGTCATTATAGTGGAGGATTTTTCAAACTGTGGTCCTTGGTTAATTGTATGTATAATAAAAAAAAATAAACAAAATAAAATAATAATAATAAAAATAATAATAATAACAATAATGGCGACATGGTGGCTCAGTAGTTAGGCACTGTCGCCTCACAGTAAGAAGGTCACTGGTTCGAGCCCTGGCTGGGTGAGTTGGTGTGTGGAGTTTGCATGTTCTCCCTGTGTTGGCGTGGGTTTCCGTTTTCCCCCACAGTCTAAACACATGCGCTATAGGTGAATTGAATAAACTAAATTGGCTGTAGTGCATGTGAGAATGAGTGTGTATGGATGTTTCCCAGTACTGGGTTGCGGCTGGAAGAGCATCCGCTGTGTAAAACATATGCTGGAATAGTTGGTGGTTCATTCCGCTGTGGCGACCCCTGATAAATAAAGGGACAAAGCCGAAGGAAAATGAATGAATGAATGAATGAATAATAATAATAATAATAATAATAATAATTGCATTATATTATATATTTTATTATTGTATCCTATTATATTATAAATAATTTTATTTATTATAATTATTATTATTATTATTAATGATAATAATAATACAATACACTAATTAAACAACAATTAAAATTAATACATGTGGTTCCTAATAATACAATGAGATCTAATGAAGCTAAATAATCAAAGGCAATAATGTTGAAAATATTTGTGTATATATTTGTTTTACTCTGGCCAATCTTTTAACAATAGACCTCACATCAAAAGGATCCACAGGTACTAATTCAGCTATACCTGCATTCATTCTTTTTCTTCTTATTATTATTATTATTATTATTATTTTTATTATTATTATTATTATTATTATTATTATTAGAGTAAAAAAATAATAATAAATTTAGCTGTAATTGAATTTATAATTATTTTATTTTATTCTGAAAAGTCTCTGAAATCATGGCTTGCATTTTATGAGTAGACCATTTTATGAGTAGACCATTTTATGAAGGACCATTTTATGAAGGACCATTTTATGAAGGACCATGGTTTTTTAGCTAAAACTCACATTAATGTTTTACAAAAAAAAAAAAAGTCTACAGGATGCCCTATTTTTAATTTTTTTTTATTAATTAATAAAATAAATTTTATTTTGGGGGTGGGGGGGGTGTGGCTATTCCTTTAACTGCAGCACAGTTACACCAACACAGTTGTGCACGTGTACTTTATTTTTATTTCTTTATTTATTTTTTGTTTCAAAATTTTAGTCATACAGCATTTTTTTGTATTTTGTTAATTACAGCTGCATTTTAGTGCCAAAGAAATCTAAGATTTTTAAGCCACATTACTATGTTAGTAAATAAGAAAATGTTATTCATGATATCTTTATTCTAGTAATAAAATATAAATGCATACATCTAATATCTTTACGTCATAAATGTAAATGACACACTGACATTATTAACATAATTTTGACTTAATTCTTTAATAAAAAAAAGTCGCCTCAACTTAAAATTTGAAGACAACTTGCTGCAGAGCTTTTAAGTTGACTCAACTTAAACAGATTCAAATGCAGTACTTGGGTTAAAAGTTGAGTCAACTCAAAAAAGCTGTGCAGCAAGTTGCCTTACAAGTTGAGTAAACTTTTGGTTTTTTTTACAGTGTGCTTCACATGTTTGTTTGCTTCTTATTCTCAAAATCTTAGATTTTTTTATGTACTGTAGCTGTAAAACACTGCCTTTTTGTACTAGTTGCTATTGCTAAATGAAATCCAATACATGCTTACAAGAAAAAAAAAAAAAGTCTTCTTTAATTAAATGTGTTAAATGTGAAAACTGCACTTTTTTTTTCTTCTTCATTGTAAGTCATACTATGATATAAGACCTTTGTCATGCCGCCCACCCTTATCTCTGTGTTTCTCATTTGTTTTCCTGTAACCGCGACCATCCTCTCCCATGATCAAAAGAGAAATCAGCGCATCTATGTACAGGTTAGAGTCAGACAGTGAAAACAATGAGCTTGCAGTTTTACGATTGTTGGTGGCGTTCCTGTAGCATTGAGCATGTTGTTGTTGTATGCCACAGAAGACGCTCACCTGGTTATGCCTACACTGCCCACCTCCATCTGTGCTCAGCAGAGAGAACTTGCAAGCAAAATTAAGACAGAAAGTAAGACCTGTTGCCTGACCGTCACCATTGTTCTTCAGTGCGTCAAGATGAGCTGTTTGATTCTGATGGTTCCTCAACGGTTCCTTCTGTGTTTGTTCTGTGGTGTTATGCTGCCTTCAAGTCTTACAATTCCTACTCAAGATGCTGGATATTGATATTATGACAGAATGTGATTTAAGTTCAAATAAAATGGCCGATTTAATAGTTCTCTCTATATAATTTAACTTTAATTTAATTTTACTATTTCATTTTAAAAGTTAAAGGGGTAGTTCACCCAAAACTGAAAATTCTGTCCTTATTTACTCTTCATTCACTTGTAAAAAAAAATCCTGTTTGAGTTTCTTCCTTCTGTTAAACACAAAAGAAACATTTTGAAAAATGTTGGAAACCTGTAACCATTGACTTCCATAGTAATGTTTTTTGTTGTTTACTATGGAAGTCAGTGCTTACAGGTTTTTACAATTTTTCTAAATAAATTAAGTTGTGTTCAACAGAAAAATAAATAAATAAGCTCAAAGGTTTGAAACCACATGAGGGTGAGTAAATAGTGAATTGATTTAATTTCATTTATTTAATTTCAATTTTACTATTTAATTTTAAAGGTTAAGGGGATAGTTTAGCTAGAACTGAAAATTCAGTAATTTTTACTCATTATTCGCAATCCTCTTTGAGTTTCTTTCTTCTGTTGAACACAAAAAACATTTTAGAAAGATCCTGGAAACCTGTAACCATTGACTTCTGTAGCATTTTCTTTTTCTACTATGGAAGTCAATGGTTATGAGTTTCCACCGTTTTTTTTTAAATAAATTTGTGTTCAACACAAAAATAAATCAATAAATAAACTCAGAGGTCTAAAACCACTTGAAGGTGAGTAAATAGTGAATCTATTGCTATTTAATTTTAAAAGTTAAGGGGATAGTTCAGCTAGAACTGGAAATTCTGTCATTATTTACTCATCATTCACTTGTAAAAATCCTGTTTGAGCTTCTTTCTTCTGTTGAACACAAAAAGCTGGAAACCTGTAACCAATGACTTCCATAGTATTTTTTTTTCTTGCTATGGAAGTCAGTGGTTACAGGGTTCTACCATTTTTCTAAATAACTTAATTTGTTTTTAACAGAAAAAGAAAATAAAACAAACTCTAGAGGGTGAGTAAATAGTGAATCGAACTTCATTTTTGGGTAATTCTGATCTCTTTATGTGCATAAAGAAGTTTGCGCTTGCACTCGTTCTAATGTAATGTACAAAAAAGTTGGCTTTTTTCCTTCATTTTATTCATTGATTATAATTTAAAAGAAGTTGGACATACCTTTGCAGTGATATACTGATAATGAACATCCAGATGATGTTTACGCTGCTGAGAGCGATGCTTAAGTACTATTAAGTGCTGCAATTCACTGGCATCATGTCGACAGACGAGCTCATTTAAATTGCACTTTTATAATACTTTGATTATATAAAAAAAGTCATATTTACAACTATATACTATATAGATGTGACTGTGAGACTACAGCTAATTAGAGTTAATTATTTTTCCTCATTGCATGACATATTGACAGTATACAGAATGATTCTATTTGTATTATCCTAAGAAATATGAGCTTATTATTTTTACATCACAGAATGAAAGAGAGGGAGCACACATTAAGGATTGTATTTTCTTAGCAAAAACATTTTGAGTCATATAAATCAGTTATAGGCTTCCATAGAAATAATAGAGATCTTGTTTTGTTATAAGCTGTTCACACATTGGCCAAAATATAGTCAATTTAAGGGTCTTGTGAAGTGCTTTGAAATATGCATTTTTATTCGATGTTTGACGTAATCTCAACTGAAACACGAAGAGAGGGCGGGACATAGTGTAGCTCCTCCCCTTTAAAAAAAAAACAGCCAATAACGTTTTGTTTTTCTCACAGCTCTGCCAGTGAGAGTGGTTGAGCTCAAGCACGTCAAATGAAAAGCAAATGTGAAGCGTCCTGAAGGGGGCGGGGCATGTCAAACACTAGAGATTATTTAATTGGTTATGATTTATTGAGGAACTGTAGTATGAGGTGATGTGAATAAAACCGTTGATGCATTTAGGCAGAAGTGACAAAGTACAAGCTTTACATGTTTATATCAGTTTTATATCTTCTGGAGCACACTAGCTTATAGATATCTTCAAAACGAACAATCTAAACTAGACTAACATCTAAAAAACATCTAACATCTAAAAAACTTTATTTTAATTTCATGGGACCTTTAACGCCACATTAATCCTAGATAATATAGTGTAAAGTAATATAGTCTAAACTTATAGTCATAAGTGTTTTTTTTTTGTTGTTGTTTTTTTATTGAGATTTGTACATCACCTGAAAGCTGAATAAATGAGCATCGATGTATAGTTTGTTAGGACAAGATATTTTGTCAAGATACAACTATTTGAAATCATTTGAAATCTGCAGGTTGCAAAAAAAATCTAAATACTGAGAAAATCACCTCTAAAAGGTGACTATGTCTATATTGAGTGTTTATATAATTACAGTACGAAATGTACAAAATATATTCATGGAACATGGTCATAATATTCAAATTAGTTTTGGTATAAACGAAAAATCGATAATTTTGACCCATACAATGTTTTTTCGATTACAGTTGTCAACATTTGAAGTGGATCATCCCTTTTGATCAAAGTTGTCCTAAAACTATTGAACAACACCCATTCCAGCCTGATCTCACGAGGAAACGTTACTATTTTACGTTCTGTCAGTTTAGTGGCTAATTTGTACGATTTCGTTCGAGTTCAGTTCGAGTACGATTTTAAAAAGGAGGCGTGGCACCAAACCCCTTCTCTAAACCCAACCATCATTGGGGGGATGAGAAAATCGTACTCAAAAAGTTACAAATTGCGGTGAGATTGTGTTGCTTATTACTAGGACAATTTTGAAAAAAAAAATTTGATTAACTTCAAATGTTGACTGTATAGCTAATTAGCATGGTCGCCCACTGAAGCTAAGCACGGCTGCGCCCGGTCAGAACCTGGATGGGAGACGACATGGGAAAGCTAGGTTGCTGCTGGAAGTGGTGTTAGTGAGGCCAGCAGGAGGCGCTCAACCTGCGGTCTGTGTGGGTCCTAACGCCCCAGTATATTGATGGGGACTCTATACTGCTCAGTGAGCGCAGTCTTTCAGATGAGACATTAAACCGAGGTCCTGACTGTCTGTGGTCGTTAAAAATCCTAGGATGTCCTACGAAAAAGAGTAGGGGTTTAACCCCGGCATCCTGGTCAAATTTGCCCACTGGCCTCTGCCCATCATGGCCTCCTAACCATCCCCATATCATAATTGGCTTCATCACTCAATAAGCTGGTGTGTGGTGTGCGGTCTGGCTGCCGTCACGTCATCCAGGTTGATACTGCACACTGGTGGTAAATGAGGAGATTCCCCTCAAAATGTGTAAAGCGCTTTGAGTGTCCAGAAAAGCGCTATCTAAATGTAAGGAATTATTATTATTATTATTGTTATTATTATAAGACTGATTATGTGGTCCAGAATCACATATACTATTACCAACACCTCAAGGAAAGTTTGCTCTCATCCTCTTCATGTGTGCTAATCTCATAAATGTGCTAATTTCAACATGACTTGAAGGCAGCATTCATTTTCAGGGACTCTTATGAAGGCAATGTGAAGTGGCATGGATTTAAAATATCAGTACATTACCCTTCATACAGTGACTGTACTAACATTCACCCCTTTCCTCTCAGACCTCAAAGGTGCGGTATCAGCCAAGAACGACATCCGAGTGGAAATCGTACACAAAGATCACAACGCGGCCCGAGAGAGCGAGGAACACTCGGGCATGAAGCAGCTCATGGTGAGTCGCTTTCCGAACAAGAAGAGATTCGGTAAACATCCCGCTACCCCTATCAGCACCCCCAAATCAACAAGCTAGCTCATTATGCTAGTCCCTGTCACATCCGTAGCTAATGAATGCTAATCATCCCCACCCCAACACTAATAGCGCCTATCTCCCTCGCCATCGCTAACATCAAGCCCATGAATAATGCAGCAGAAGTGCGAGAACCCTGCTGGCCTGGATGCCTATATTTAGCCCCCCAGCCTGCATTTCCTGGGAGGACATGAGCATAGATGTAACCATAGAGATGCCAGTGATCAAGTGGTCCTTTTTTTCTCCTCAAGCCCTTGCTAACTCTTTAAAATCACATGCTGCCACCATCTTTGCAGATCTCAATCAATGTCACAGAAGCCTTTTTGAGATATGTTTGGGTTTAGGTTAGTATGTAAAGCATTATCAGAATAAAAGCAAGGAACTTGTGATTTATAGCCAGATATTTGCTAATAAAATGTAAAATATTCACAGGAAATTGCCTGATTTAGGTAGTTTTCTTACTGAAATTTAGATTGGATGGATGGGTGGATGGAAAATGTGGATGGATGGATGGATGGATGGAATGACTGGGTCAATTAATTAATAGAAAGATTGGATGCATGGATGGATGGATGGATGGATGGAATGACTGAGTCAATGGATGGATGGATGGATGGATGGAATGACTGAGTCAATGGATGGATGGATGGATGGATGGAATGACTGAGTCAATGGATGGATGCATGGATGGATGGACTGGGTCATTGAATTAATAGAAAGATTGGATGGATGGATGGAATGACTGGGTCAATGAATTAATAGAAAGATTGGATGGATGGATGATGGATGGATGGAATGACTGAGTCAATGAATTGATAGAAAGATGGATGGATGGATGGATGGATGGATGGATGGATGGATGGATGGACGGACGGACGGACAGATGGATGGATGAATTGGGTCAATGAATTAATAGAAAGATTGGATGGATGGATGGATGGACGGACGGACAGATGGATGAATGAACTGGGTCAATGAATTAATAGAAAGACTGGATGGATGGATGGATGGATGGATGGATGGATGGATGGATGGATGGATGAATGGATGGATGGAATGAGTGGGTCAATGAATCGATAGAAAGATTGGATAGATTGATGAAATGACTGAATCAATGAACTGGATCGATGAACTGATAAAAAGGATGGATGCATGGATGGATGGATTGATTGGCTGATTGATTGATTGGCTCATTGGTTGGTTGGTTGATTGATTGATTGGCTGATTGGTTGGTTGGCTGATTGGTTGATTGGCTCATTGGTTGGTTGGTTGATTGATTGATTGGCTGATTGGTTGGTTGGCTGATTGGTTGATTGGCTCATTGGTTGGTTGGTTGATTGATTGATTGAAAAGTGAGTTTTTTTACACTCAAAAAATTACTTTTGCTGCTTCTTCAAACTACTTATTTAAAATGAGTTGAAGCAACACAATTCTTATGTTTTTTGGGGGGACAACGTAATTGCTTTATGTTTCAATCCTCTTAAATTTGTAAATCCAATCCTTTAAATCCATTTGTAAACGAAGGAATTGTGTGAAACCCCGGATTTTTTACAGTGTAGGGAAGGAAGCAAGTAACCTAGATTTTAACGTCTGGATGGGTCTGTTATTTGCCACAGATTGAACGTGGAGAGTTTCAGCAGGAGTCCGTTCTGAAGCAGCTTGAGGTACTTCAGGAAGAGGAGAAAGAGTATCAGCACATCAAGGTACGTCGCCATGGGAATGGAAGGAAGTGATATAAGAAAGATGAAAGTTGTTTGATATTGTTTGACACCCCACTAATACTGAATTCAGACTGCACAACGTATTGGCACGAACCTATTGATGTAGGGTGTTATGGTGACTTTCAAATGATAATAGTCACTGGGAAGCAATTATTTATTATTTTTTACTTTTTTTATCTTGTTTTATCTTGCTAACTGTTGCCAAAATGAACTCATAACGAACATTTTTTGGATGTATTTTGTTCGAAATGACATCATTTCATTTTATTCATCGATTTCGATTTTGTATATCAGGCCTTGAGAAGATATTTCCCAATCATATTCACACAAATGCTCTGTTAGAGCCTGTTCTGAGGCACACGGCTTCACTGGTAACAAGTAACAATTTAGAGGACACATGCAAAAAAATGTGAAACTGAAGGAATGTGATAGCCATGTTAAAAAAAAAATAATAATAATAATTGTTTAATCAATGTTTTAAATTTAAAGAGCATGCAATTTACTTTCATTTTATGCACTTATGCATTAGCAATAACATTTTCTCTCTCTCTCTCTCGTTTTTTTAATGAACATTTGTACTTTATTCGAGGAAATTGCTTGGAAAATAGATATTTAAATTTCGGTTCAGCCAAAGCCGATTATTAAAAAAAAAAAAAAAAAAAAAAGTCTTATTAGCAATTATAATTACCCTATACACATTTGCACAGATCATTATGTAAAGTGTTCAGGTACAAATTTAGCTAATTTTAGTGAGAGCACAAAGAAGAAGTGCCGTAATTAAGGTTCGATTAACATATGATCCTATGGTTAAGCAGACAGCGGTTGCGATTCTTGACAGAAGCAGCAGAGCTTTGATCCTCTCATTTGTATTTATCTCAGTGTGCAAACACAGTGTTCCTAAAGACCGTTTCACAGCCTCCTCTACCTGCTCCCTGCGGGATTGATTCCCACCCTACATGTAGATGAGTGTGTAAAATGAGCAGTGTGAACAGGGACAGCTTCGAACAGATACGGAGGGCACACAATCCCTGTCGCCTGATAAAACTGTGCCTGACAACCAACGCCTTTCTTGCGTTGTCATAGAGAAGTCGCCTAACGGTGATTATCGTCTCTCCCCCGCGGGATCTGGCCTCAAAATGGCATCCATGTCCTCATCGTAGCGCCTGTTTGTTTTTTTTGCTTCTTAGCAACTGTGCTGATATAGCACCACGACAACGGCAGAAGCAATGGTATCAAGTTCCTTGGCTTTGATTATTTCTGACGGATTGAAAAAACTGATTCTGAAGTCCAATTAAAGTTGAAAAGTAAAGACTAACAAGCAGATTGCGTATTAAGGTCTTGCCTGATTATACTTTAATGGTATTTTAAGGTTACTGCTAAAGATAACTCTGCTAAAGATCCTTAGGTGTCAAACCTCATATTTGTTTGGATGCTTCTTGCCTTTATTAACGCTCTGAATCAAAAGTGATGATGCTACAGAAAGAAAAACAGAATAGATCCATAACAAAAGCTTTAGTTCATAGTAATAGATGAAGGTCACAATAAATAAGAAGAAACAATGTACCAAAATACCAAAGACATTCCCATCTGAACAGGATTACATTTCTCAGAGGACATCAGCAAGTTAGTCAAAAAAGAATTGATAATTTGCTCCATTTTTTTTAAAAGGTCGTATGGGGAAAAGACAGACGTGTTCAGTTTGATTGATATAAAACACATCTTTGAAGTTAAGCTAATCCTTAAGGTCAACTTATTAAAAAATGTGGTTCCAAGGCTTACTTTTTTAAAAATGTTTACAGCAAAACATGTATCACTGAGATTGCATTTCCAAAAGCTGACACACTGTGGACTCTTCAAAAGTTTCAGAAAGCTGTATGATGAAAAATGAAAACTTTAAAGTGCTTCATAATAAATTTAGAGGACATTCTCACTGACTGGTCACCAACTCTGTGCATTTGGTATCGAAGGCTCGTTTCCCACTTGGTATCAACATGTGTTCAGATGTGTCTCTTGTGACCACTTTTTATTTTATCACCCTCTACGGGAGCGCTCAGTGCAACACATGAGTACTTTTGTATGAATAAACCAATGTTGCATGGTTTACAAGCGAGCAGCAAAGCAAGTGACTGAAAAAGATGTGGATAGCATCTATCATTCCTTTCATAATCCATACGATTTGGTACAACCCAGTGAAGCGTGAATTCCCTTTCTTGGTGTGCTTTCCCATAACCCAGTGATCATGTGTTTGGTCAGTAGATGGGCAATAGGTTGTCTTCAGTGGCTGTCTGAATTAATTAAACCACTTTAGAGAATTTGCCAAATTGTTCCAATCTGAAAGACCAAACAAAAACACTCCCATAATCCAACAGTACCTCAGCCCTTTTTGATAGATCCATTATCATTACTAGACACACCCCTCACTGCTCATTTGGGACTCTTTCTCAGGCCAGGGATGGGTAAACTTGGTCCTCGGCAGAGTTTTGCTCCAACACTAACCAAACACACCTGCCTATATAGTGATCTTGAAGAGACTGATTAGAATGATCTTGTGTGTTTGATTAGTGTTGGAGCAATACTCTACAGGGAGTTTGCCCGTCCCTGGCTTAGGCCATGTCTACATGTAAACAGACAGCAATCATGTCTACCATATTTGGAGTGAAGCCAGCCATATTGGCCAATCAGAAAAAAGAAAATGCACACACACTGACATGATGAGGGAAAAACTCAGGTTTTAGTGGCCAGGCAACCACATTGTAACTGGAGATTCTGAAAATCTTCACCCTGGCCAGAGTTTTCAGAAAGCTTCAGTTTCAGTCTCCTGATATTGTGTTTTTGTGTGGACGAATGGCCAAACCACGTAGTAAAAAACTGCAGTTTTGAAAATACCTGTGTTCATGTGGACAGGTTCTTAGTGTACCTTTAATGCCAAGTGTAAACATGGCTTCATTCCTTCTCAACTGTATTTACTATGAACACTGAAAACACTTCTTAACTTGATAAGTAATTTTTTCTTCAACTCTTTGCACTTCTTAATGTGTGTTAATTCATTGTTTTTCATAGGATCCCACTAATGGATACTACAGTGTGAACACATTCAAGGAGCATCACGGCACTCCAACCACAATGGCAGGAAACCAGACCACAGAGCTCCGCCGAGACCCTGCCACAGCCACCACCGGCAAACAGCGGGTTCCCACAGGAATGTCTTTCACCAATATCTACTCCACCTTGGGTGCTGGACCCAACCGCCTGTACGACTACAGCCAGCGGTTTGTGCTAGGCATGGGCAGCAGCTCCATTGAGCTTTGCGAGCGAGAGTTTCAACGCGGATCGATGAGTGACTCCAGCTCTTTCCTGGACACACAGTGCGACAGCAGCGTCAGCAGTTACAGCAAGCAGGACGGATACGTGCAGTTCGACAAGGACAGCAAGGCTTCGGCCTCCTCCTCGTCTCATTACTCCCAATCATCATCCCAGAACTCAGACCTCACGCGGCCCCTGCAGAAACGCATGCAGACCCATGTCTGACTGCAGGAGATGGACAGAAGACAGAGGAACCCAGCGTTGGTTTGGCCAAAGGGGCTTGAATCCCAAGCAGATAAGAATCAGGAACCAGTTCAAGCACATCTAGCACGCCAGTTTAGTTTTATCCTTCACTTTTTTTCATTCTTCGATATGTGGATTTCCTCATTTGTCCAAATCATATTCTTTACAGCTCTGAAAAGCCTTACCGTTTTCAGAACCTCGTCTTGGACTACACTTCCAAATGCCCGAAATGTCTGGGCCAAAAACTTCCTCTAAACAACCGTGTGCCACAGTGATGTTACTTGCCAACACAGAAAGACCCTGAAAACAAAGTTATAGATCCGATAACTTTGTCACAGAGTGATTGACCTCAGAGAATGAACAGTGACACAGCATACAAGAGGTCTTTTAAAAGAGTTGATGAAGGCTACAATCCTTACCTCTGTAGTCCAGACACTCCTCTGCACCGCTGGAGGACAATGCTCTTTTGCTCCTGTACATTTAAGCACAACTGTCAAAAGTTGTATGTAAGATTTCTCAATGCCTCTACCACAGCTAGTTACGCAAAAGAAAAAAGTTGTATAAATGAAAAATGTATAAACTGAAATAATGTCAGTCGAAATCTTTGAATTCTGGCCATTCTGTCAAAGCTTGGTCTAACAAACAAATGCGAGCATCTCAGATAGAAAATGGCATTGAGCTGTCGGTTCACCATTCATAGATGAGATATATTTGTGTACTTTGTTGTTCTTTCTTTCTGAACATTCTTTATTTTCAGTGTTTTATCAACATGGTTAAAAAAATAATAATAATCGGACTGGAAACTAAGAGGATAACGTAATCTCGTCTACTTGCCTCGAGTAGTACTATTAAAGGTGTGCCGATGTTTGAGGAAGGTTTTGTAAACTTTTTTACAATAATGTAATTTCCAAAAAGTTTGGTGTCAATGATGCGACCATGAGTGAACAAGGAGTTTTGGATTTAAAACTAAAAGACGCACTTAGTCTTATGTCCTATTATGTGAAGTCAAATTATAACACTGGAAATTCCATCTGAGCTTTTGAAACTTGCGCTAGATATATTTTACAAATTGCTTGTTTCACATGTAGTTTACATGGAATCAGAGATGCAAGTGTTTTGCAGCTTGCTCGGGTCTACTGTTCATGAGGCTGCCGTTGGACTGTACTCTCACTGTTATAAGTGAGCAATTTGTGTACATTTATTTAAACGGGGTGTGTGTGTTCATACTCATTGTAAATGTATGTATTCTTTTTATTCTCATTGTTTTAGTCCACAGAACTGAAATTGCAACCAATGGCACTACTGATAACTGAAGCACTTCTACACTCAAACACGTGTAAGGTAAAATCACTATTAGTCCCAAATCAGCATACTGAAATTAAGCTAACAGTGATCGAGCAAGCATTGCATGTACATATGATGTGCAGAGAGACACAAACAAACAGCGACTAAACCTCCAGACAGACACATTTCCCACTGTTTTGAGAGTACAAATGTTCTAGATCTATTCACAAGACTTTTGTGTAAGCCATAATTCCTATTACGTTGGCCCATTTGCCTTGCCAAATGATTAATCAAAAACGGACGCATACAACTGATGAGATTATTTGCTCTATTTCTCAAATCATCCACTGTTGCGTATTCCTATACTAGGGAGAATTATTCAGACTGCCAAAAAAATAAATAAATCAAAATGATAGCGGCATATGTCTAGCACCAGATGAGAGTACAGCCATTACCGATGTAGTGTTACATTAAGTGGCATAATTGTATGAAATTGCCACTGACCCCTTATAACAAGGTTCAGGCTCATTCCAGTACGAGCGCCAACTGTGCTTACATCCGATGATACTGACACCTTTCTCGCTGCCAAAGTTTCCCGGGGTTATGGTGCTCTGAATCTCCATTTAGTTGACGAACCCCTCCAGTGCTGCCCTGTGACTGCACAAACAGATTGGGCGTGAAAGCTATCAGCGTGTTTGCTTATCAAAGCTTCCAACACTCCAGTCTTTTATCTCCTCTTCAAGTTATCTCCTCGCTCATAAAGATAAATGTGACCAGAGGGGATCCCTCATATAAACAAGGAGGAGGAATTGCAGCGTCTCTCACTCGAACTGCGAAGATCTCGGCATTGACCCCGGAAGGAAGACTTTTTGATTTGTACCGACCTGACAATCCCTCGCTTCGACCCGAACACAAGAAACACTGCAAGGCGTGACGCCGCTGAGTCAGTCGTCGCTGTAAGCACTTTACGTTTGATTATATTTGTGGCATTTCAATGGGTTTCATACATGAGTGCTGTTGGATGAGTCTAATTTTACAAATGGATTGGTGCCCATTGTGGGGCTTAAACACGAAAGGCCTGTTTTGGTGCTGATAATACAGCTCAGTCCTCACAACACTGTATATAAATCCCTCATGCTCTCTGTGTGTAAATTTGCAGTTACTTTGCTTTGTTCTTTAGTCAATTTGATTTGTAAAAGGCAGAAAGCAAATCACGCCATTGATACTGTACAAACGGTTTAATTTATACTTCTTTCTTTCAGTCGGTGTTTCGAATTAAATGTCCTTATATTACTTACCTTGGCCTATCTTTCTGTACTGATAGCTGGGCATCACCTGTTTTTACTGCAAGGTGAAATGGAAATATACATACCTATAGAAATACCCAACAACAATCCCACTTGCAACGTGTGCGGAATTCCGATCCAGGGTTTCTGCACCTATTGACCGTTTTGGAGAAATCATTTCGAGATTGGCCGTAAAACTGCTCTTTGTGAGTGAACGAAATGCGTTAAAGCTGGGCATGGCAAGCAAAATAGATGCAATAGAAAAGACTGTGGATATGGAAAATGCAAAAACGTTATTCTCAATTTACTTTCATCAATTTTAAATGTAGACTTTAAACGGGTGCTGGAGTGTGCAATTTCTATCCAGTATTGCAGTTTAAAAATGTTGAAAGTCCTACCGGAAAACACTGCAACAACATCTAGACTAATAGTAGGCATTTGGGGATGTGTCTACCTCTTAGTTTGTCTAATAACACATAAGAAGTTACCTGTCATAATTTTTGCATAATAATAATGATGTCAACCTCTCCTCCAACCACGCAATCATTTAACACGAAATACAACCCATTTGAATGTTTACTAAAATAGTGACACAACTGGGAAGACAGAAACTTATATATAATTGCATTACGGCGTTTCATCTTAACTTTCAAATGTAACTACAGCTCCTGATAACCTGCTTAAACAAGCAATATTTAAAGGCATAGTTTACCTAAAAATAAAAATACCTCATCGTTTATTCTCCACGTGTGTTTTTTTTAAACCTTTATGTGTTTCTTTCTGTTACAAAATACAAAAAGAAAAGAAGGTAGAAGGCACTCATTGACTTCCATAGTATATTGTCCTACTATGAAAGTCAATGAGTGCCATTTACCAGCATTTTCTAAATGTCTTTTTGTGCAGAAGAAAGAAACTCAAAAAGGTTTTGAACAAGCGAAGGGTAAATTGTAAGAGTAGAATAGTACAGAATAGTACATTTTTGGGTGAACTATCCCTTAGAGCAGGGATGTCCAAACTTGGTCCTGGAGGGCCGGTGTCCTGCTGAGTTTAGCTCCAACTTGCTTCAACACACCTGCCAGGAAGTTTCTAGTATATCTAGTAAGAGCTTGATTAGCTGATTCAGGTGTGTTTGATTAGGGTTGGAGCGAAACACTCCAGGACACCGGCCCTCCAGGACCGAGTTTGGACACCCCTGCCTTAGAGCATATTTTGGAGGACGAAACACTCAATAATATTTGGTGGGACTGGTTCCACAGAAACTGTACACTTCAGCTTTAAATTAACAGTGTTCATTTTAATAAGTTTAATTTCAATAATTTAGAAACAAAACATCCCCTTTGCCATAACACACCGCTGCATTAACTTAACAATACGGAGTCTTAGGTATATTTATTATTAGGCATGAACATACAGTTGAAGTCAGAATTATTAGCCCCTCTGTATATTTTTTCCACCAATTTCTGTGTTTAGAAACACATTTCTAAACATAATAGTTTCAATAACTATTTTCTAAGATACTAGTATTCAGCTTTAAGTGACATTTAAAGGCTTAACTAGGTTAATTAGGTTAATTAGGCAAGTCATTGTATAATGATGGTTTGTTCTGCAGACAATCAAAATAATATATTGCTTAAGGGGACTAATAATATTGACCTTAAAATGGTTTAAACAAAAAAAGTAAAAACTGCTTTTATTCTAGCCGAAATAAAACAAAAAAGACTTTCTCCAGAAGAAAAAATATTATAGGAAATACTGTGAAAAATTCCTTGCTCTGTTAAACATCATTTGGGAAATATTTGAAAAGGAAAAACAAATTCACAGGAGGGCTAAAAATTCAGACTTTAACTATAACAAATTATACCAAACAAAATAGTCTCAAAACATGTCAAAAAAGCCTCAAAATCTCCCAAAACAGGTCGCCATTCATGTAACAAAGCTGCTGTGTGCTAGAATGAACATGGCAAATATTGGATTAGGACTGTTGTTCTCTGTTTGAGTAGCTCTCGGTACTCTTTTTGCAGCCTGTGTACTTTTCTTATCGCCCGGCCCTGGTGAGTTTCAATCCCTTCTCCCGCTGGAACTGCAAGTCTTGCCTGCTTCGGGCACCGGATGGTCATGCACTTACAACCAAACCAAACAGATGAACAAATAGCGCTCTGGAAGATAGGACAGGGTCACTGGCAGCCGCAGACAGCAGACCACATTTATGGGTTTTACATGTCTCCCCTGACATTTCAGCACAGCCAGGCGGGCTACTGGCTGATGAAATGTTATGAATTCCCCTCTCTCGACGACACTTTTTTTTTTTTTGTATACAGGCCTCTGCATTATGACTATCCCAGAGCAAGCTTTGTTTGAGGACGGCCACAGGCTAGGCAGCATAGCCACATTTATTGTGTGATCATGCATTGGTGAATTGTGTAAAACGTACAATACGTAAGAGAGCGGGATATAATGTTATGTACAACGTCAGGCAGCTCTCTCTCTGTGTCATTCATGTCTTTTCTATGTCCCGAGCACTTTCTACATCAAATTTTATGATTTTTTAAATTTATAATTTGTTTCCACAAGACAATATCTCGTTAGTCTTTAAGTGACATGCTACTGCCGTAACAAAGATGGCACATGTGAACACAAAGTGGAGAAAATCAATCCAGCAGTTCTGAAGTTATTATACTGTAATGTACTGGGGGTTACGGAAGTTTAACCACTATTTTCTTGCAGTGACTGTCTCTATCAGTAAAAGCATTAAAAATATGTACTTTACCTGTAATGGTCCGTGATCTTATGATGCTTTGGCTCTGTATATTTCTGAAAGAAAATTGAAAATCATCGCAAAAAAATAAGTTGTGTTTGATGTCTTTATTTAAACCCATGTGTGCTTGCTTGTGTGTGTGTGTGTGTGTATGTGTGTGGGTTGGTGGCATCACAGTATTCTAATATCTACAGTTGAAGTCAGAATTATTAGCCCTGCTGAATTATTAGACCACATGTATATTTTCTCAATCAATTTCTGTTTAATGGAAAGAAGTTTTTTTCAGCACATTTCTAAACATAATACCTTTAATAACTCATTTTTAATAACTGATTTCTTTTATCTTTGCCATGATGACAGTAGGGGCGTCACGGTGGCGCAGTGGGTAGCACAATCGCCTCACAGCAAGAAGGTCGCTGGTTCAAGCCTCGGTTGGGTCAGTTGGCATTTCTGTGTGGAGTTTGCATGTTCTCCCCGTGTTCGCGTGGGTTTCCTCCGGGTGCTCCGGTTTCCCCCACAAGTCCAAAGACATGCTCTATAGGTGAATTGGGTGAGCTAAATTGTCCGTAGTCTATGTGTGTCAATGAGTGTGTATGGGTGTTTCCCAGTGATGGGTTGCAGCTGGAAGGGCATCCACTGCGTGAAACATGTGCTGGATAAGTTGGCGGTTCATTCTGCTGTGGCGACCCCAGATTAATAAAGGGACTTGAATGAATGAATGAATGATGACAGTACATAATATTTGACTAGATATTTTCCAAGATACTAGTATTCAGCTTAAAGTGACATTTAAAGGTTTAACTAGGTTAATTAGGTTAACTAGGCAAGTTAGGGTAATTAGACAAATCATTGTATAATGAAGGTTTGTTCTGTAGACAATAAAAAAAAAAAAAATAATAATAATAATATATATATATATATATATATATATATATATTGCTTAAAGGGGCTAATAATATTGACCTTAAAATGGTTTAAAAAAAAAAAACTGCTTTTATTTTAGCCGAAATAAAACAAATAAGACTTTCTCCAAAAGAAAAAATATTATCGGAAATACTGTGAAACATTCCTTACTCTGTTAAACATCATTTGGGAAATATTTAAAAAAGAAAAACAAATTCATGGGAGGGCGAATAATTTTGACTTCAACTGTACATTCATTCATTCATTCATTCATTTTCTTTTCGGCTTAGTCCCTTTATTAATCTGGGGTCGCCACAGCGGGATGAACCGCCAACTTATCCAGCATATGTTTTACGCAGCGGATGCCCTTCCAGCTGCAACCCATCACTGGGAAACATTCATACACACTCATTCACACACATACAATTTTAGCTTACCCAATTCACCTATACCGCATGTCTTTGGACTTGTGGGGGAAACCGGAGCACCCGGAGGAAACCCACGCGAACACGGGGAGAACATGCAAACTCCACAGAGAAATGCCAACTGACCCAGCCGAGGCTCGAACCAGCGACCTTCTTGCTGTGAGGCGAACGCGCTACCCACTGCGCCACCGCGTCGCCCCCCAACTGTACATAAAATGTATATTTAACAAGTAAAACGTCCCAAACCATTTAAATGCAAGTGCATTTTAATCCTGAAAATATTTTTTTTGTTATTTGATTTTAAATACTTGATTTTAATAATTCCTTACTTTGATGATGTTTGTTTTATATATTCTGAACTGAACTGCTATGTGCTTAGTAATCAGTTTAATAAATATTTATAACTATAAACATAACATTGTCAATCACATCATTACAGTATGTTTTTTTATATGTATCAACATAAAATAACAAAAATAACTCCAAATGAACACAGCAGAAAAAAATCTTTTTCCCACAACAATTCCCAAATGAATCTATACTTTGAATGAATCAGTTGAACTGAACAATATTACCTCACCGATTAAGAAAGTGACCTTCAGCTTAGTCTCTGATTTATCAGGCGTCGCCACAGCAGAATGAACCACCAACTACTCTGGCATATGTTTTTACACAGCGGACGCCATTCCAGCCGCAATACTGCCAATTAATGGACAGTAATTCCAGACACTGTTTCATACATGAAATATAAATATTAATACAACAAGCATTAGAACTTCATTCATTAATTTTCCTTCAGCTTAGTCCCTGATTTATCAGGGGTTGCCACAGCGGAATGAACCACTAACTACTCAGGCATATGTTATAACGCAGCGGACGCCATTCCAGCCGCAATAATGCCAATTAATGGACAGTAATTCCAGACACTTTTTCATACATGAAATACAAATATTAATACAACAAGCATTAGAACTTCATTCATTTATTAATTCATGTTCCTTTGGCTTAATTGCTGATTTATCAGGGGTCACCACAGCAGAATGAACCACCAACTACTCTGGCATAAGTTTTTTTACAGTGGATGCCGTTCCAGCCGCAATAATGCCAATTAATAGAAAGTAATTCCAGACATTGTTTTATACATGAAATATAAATGTTAATACAACAAGCCTTAGTTTTAAATCATTGTTTTAATTTAATAATATATTAGTGAATTACAATTCTTTATAATTACTAAATTGTGTATGGTACACATCTTATTGAGTGATGGATGATGAAGTGGGTGAAGTGGCCTTTATCTTGCTTTAAATTACTATTATTTTTTTTAAAACACTGCCCCTCCAAATGTTTGTGTCCCTGCAATCAGATTTTTGGCAATTGAATTATGCATAGCCCGATTAGTATTTAGACAGATGGACAAATAAATCTGCTGTAGTTTTACTCTCTGCTGATCTTGTTGACTGGGTTGATGTATAATACAGGCATGGCTGAGTAATGCAACCGCCAGTTATAGGCTTTAAATGCCCTCATTAGCATAATACAGATGAGAAAAGTACTTCAAGTAGAGCTTGATTTCATATTACACTATTAAATATTGATGATGTGATGTTAAATTGTTTTGATTCGGAGCTGGACTAAACCACATTTGCTTCATTTTGAATGTCTTTTGAGAAAACAATAACTCGATCACGTAGGACCTCTGGGATGCAGATTTCATGTTTACATTTTACGCAATGAATCTGAAATTCCTGTAACCCGATTACAGTTACTGACTTCATGTTACTTGTGTATGTAATGCATTTAAAACATTAAATGCATCCACTTGTTTGGATTTCTGCAATTTCTGAAATCGCATTAGCGCTTTAATAAGTTTTTAGTAAAGCATAGATACAAAGGGTCCTCATTTAAAAAAAATTTAAAAAGTACTTTATGGAAACCCTATTAGGGGAAACAAAGAACAAATGCACAAAAGCTGTTCTGTCATATGACAAATTGCATGAATATGAGGCTAAAGTCTCTTTAAAATCAACTATCAAATGCACAGAAGGTTTTGTCACAAACAAACAAGGTCACATAGCATTAGTTATATCTGTGAATGTAAAGAGTACACCGGAAAATAACGTGTAAAATTTGTAAATACTTTTATATAAGAAGGTGTTTGACAGAGGTCAGAAGCAGTACTTAAAGGGATAGTTCACCGCAAAATGAAATGTTGTCATCATTTACTCATCCTTCCTTGTTTAAAACCTGTTTGAGTTTCTTTTAACACAAAAATAAGATATTTTGAAGAAAGCTGAAAACCTGTAATCATTGACTTCAATAGTGTTAATAATTTCCACCTGGGGATACTCATCCCGAGGCCTCTAGAGATTGTGCAGAGCCATTGATGTGATCCAAGTTCTGTGAAGAGATGATGCCAATCATAGAGGACTTCTAGAGGTCTCCATAACCCTGGACCAGGCCATATCCTAAGCAGATGCTGTGGCGGTCATGGAGGAGTGGAGAGCGTGTGACTGATTCCTGAAAGACCCTAGTGACAGACGAAGCTCTGCATTGATCCCGTAGGCAGCCTGTACACCACCAACCAGCTTCTTCACATTTGACGTCCAGCGTTCTCCAGCCCCCGGCGCCTAGACTGCAGCGCTACACAAGAAGTTTGGCCAGAGGAGAAATGGTCGTGCCCAACTGAGCCTGGTCTCTCTCCAGGTTTTTTTCCGTCACTTTCGTCAGTTGGTGAAGTTTGTTCCTCGCCACTTTTGCCACTGGCTTGCATGGTTTGGGACTTGTGGAGCTGCGCATCGATGGATTTGCTCTTCAGTGTTTGGACTTTCAGCAGTGAAAATTAAACCACACTGAACTGAACTACACCAAAATTCAACTCTGAAAACTGGACTGACGCAGTTTCAATTTTAATTTACTAGAACTTCTATGTTAAGCTGCTTTGACACAATCTACATACATGGTAAAAGTGCTATAGAAATAAAGATGAATTGAATTGAATTAGTTTTTCCTACTATGGAAGTCAATGGTTACAGGATTTCAGCTTTAAATATATATTTTTTGTGTTTAACAGAAACTCATAAATGTTTGGAACCATTTGAGGGAGAGTAAATAGTGAGTACATTTTAATTACGGGGTGAACTATCCCTTTAACACAGCAAATGTGTAACCTTGTAACTTTACAAAGATTAATCAAGAATTTGAAAGTGTAAAACTTATAATACATATTTTAAAAATCAACCTGTAAATAAACAAAAATGTGGAAATTATGTAGACATCTAATCAATCCAGTGGTTGAAACTAACACTGGAAAACAACATCTGGAAATAAATAATTACATGATGTGAAAAACAGAAAGACAGATTCTCAGTATTAAATTGTATTTAAAAAATAAAGTTATGCTTTCAAATGCATTCAAGACTTTTAGGCAACACTTTAGTTTACAGTAAGTAACAATTCACACCTACTGGCTTATTACATACCTGTGTACCCTCCCGTTTTTCCTGGGATTCACCCGTATTTTACAATTCTATCCTGCTATCATCCTGTAAAGGCATTTTCCCGGACTTTTCCCGGGTTTTCAATCTTTCTATGAAGGGTGGCAACAATCATCAAAGAGCCGATCCTTCCTATATGCACCCATACCTCCGAACCACCAGGGGACGCCCCTTGCTCTTAAATGTGAATCTGTTCTGTGCTTTCATTTTATTTAGGCATGAAAACCCTTTGAAATAAATATAAAAATGGCGGGATTCCCTTCCTTTCCATTACAGGCACCGTTGCCCCTCCTATGCAATCCTCAAAACAGTCAGTATCCTTTATTTTCACATCCCAATGTTGACAGGTATGGCTTATTACCTGCCTATTATTAAGATATGAACTGTTTGTTAGCACTTGTAAAGTATGATCTTATTTTACATCCCTAATCCTACCCAATACCTAAACCCAACTACTACCTTTCTAATTATTAATAAGCATCTAATTAGTAGTTTATCAAGTTAAAAGTCTTAGTTAATGGTTTGTTGATAGCATGAATTGTACATTTAAACAAAGTGTGAGAGACTTTTCTAATATGACATTATCAGTATATCAAAATAAGCTTCTATAATATAAAACAAGCATACAACTGAGTTTAGAATTATTAATAAGAAGAAAATAATAATACTTTAACAAATAAATGTAATTAAAGTTCACACATGTAAGCTGTGAGTTGGCTATGATTAAAATGAGTCAAAATAAGTTACTTTTAAGACATATGCAAAAAGAATTCACTTCACTTGTCCACATTTTTCCATCGACTCATTTGCTGCTATAGTTATTGGTCTGAGTTAAGTTAAAGAGGATTTGAGTGTGAAAACTGTCAGTTATCTGCTGAACAAATACAAGAGGATGCTATTGTTTCTCCCACACCTCTGTTAAAATGACTTTGCCCGGTAATTGGATTTCGAATTTAATTTGACAAAAGGCGCACATTAACTGCAGATGCCTGTGCCTGTAGACCTATAACACACCATTGGAGAGTTATCTGCAGGCAGTGGCTGAATTTGAACAGTTTGAGCGTGTCAAACTATAGATATGTTGTTTGTTTAATTGCTTTTTTTATTGTTAATAATGAATGGCTCCAAATATATTAATTCTGTGTCTGTTATTAGAATTTGAGCTAAAAATGTATTTGTTTTGTAACTTCGTAACCATTTTTTGGCATACGTATACTGTGACAGGGTTTATGTCTGTTATGTGTATATAAATATGACACTGAAACTGGCAGTAGGTGGTGGAGAGAGTAATTAACTAAATCATTGATTCAAATGATTTGTTCAAAACTGCTGATTCATTTAATAGCAACATTTTTATTACCCTTCAAATTGCACATATTAAAACCTAATGATGGGGTTGATTTATTGATTGATTGATTGATTATGACTGACTGACTGATTCATTCATTCTTCCATCGATTGATTCATTGATTGACTGATTGATCGATTCATTGATTCATCCACCCATCCATTCATTGTTGGATTGATTCATTCATTCATCCATACATTTACCCATCCATCCATCCATCCATCCATCCATTCTTCCATTCATCCACTCAACCATTCATTTATTGATTGATTCATTGATTGGCTGGTTCATTCATGCATTCATCCATCCATCCATACATCCATTTATCCATCCATCCATCGATTCATTGATAGCCTGATTCATTGGTTCATCCATCCATCTATTCATTAATTCATCCCTCCATTCATCCATTCATTCATTCATCCATTTACCCATCCATCCATTCATTCTTCCATTCATCCACCCATCCATTGATTCGTTGATTGATTGATTCATTGATTGACTGGTTCATTCATGCATCCATCCATCCATCCATCCATCCACTGATTGATTAATTGATTGACTAATTTATTGATCCATTAATTCATCCATTCATCTATCCATCCATCGATTGATTTATTGATTCATTGATTGATTGAATGATTGATTGATTCATCCACCCATCAATTGATTGATTGATTGATTCATTCATTCGATTCATTCATTCGTCTATCCATCCATCGATTGACTGATTGATTGATCCATTAATTCATCCATCCATCCATTCATCTATCCATCCATTCACCCATTCATTTTGTGGAACTTTTGTATGAAACCAATATTACACCTTGATTTATATATTAAAAATACATGAAATAAACTGATATATTTTGCTTTCATAACTTAACTTCTAGGGTAACAATCTTCACCACTCACTGAATGTTTTGGACTTTATGTATTTATTTATTTATTTATTGTATTATTATTATTATTATTATTATTTACATATAAATGTACTGACTTAATTGCTTAACCAACTTAGAAGTTACATTAAGAAATTACCATAGACAACAAATATCACTTAAATAAAACAATAACACTTAAATATATCCTCAAAATAAAATACAGAACCTGGTCTGATATAAAGAAAAATGAGTCTTTGAAGTGAAGTGTGTACATGTTTTAGTGCACTTTGACCACAGATGAAACTCCAAACGTACTGACCATTTCCAAACATTTCTCTACATGCCATTGGTTGGTCAAAAGATAGCACATATCTGGCCCAGACATAGCCAAGTTGTGTGATATTTTAACAGCACCACACAGTGAAAATCAACCTATAGTTTTTGCAGTCTATTCACATTAAGCTGAACGAGAGAAAAGAAAACAAGACACGCGTCATCTTTAACAATGCCTCACTAAGATCATGTTTCTGAAGCAAACAACCATAAAAGCCCTTCGTTCATTTTCATTTATTCAAACACAGCTGTTTCAGCGAAAGCCGGAGGACGCTAAACATCTGTCTTGATAATATATGAATTTTAGATTAGGGAAAAACTGCACACAACAGAGGTAATTTAGTGCCTTTGTTGTCAACCGCCTGGTAAAGAATCAGCAGTTTTTTTCTCTCCATATAGAAATGTTGTTGTTTTCCATCTTAAAGGGACAGTTTGCCGAAAAAAAAAGAAAATTCTGTCATCATTTGCTCACCGTTCAATTGTTACAAACCTGTTTGAGTTTCTTTCTTCCATTAAAAAAACACAAAAAAAAAAACGATGTTTGCTATTTGTTCAAAATACGTTAAAGTTGCAGTGTGTACATTTGACACCCAGTGGTTGAACTAGGTATTGCACTCCTTGTTCAAAACACACGCAAGTGCAGGTTGCCAGATTGACGACACCAACAGCAGTGTGCCTGACTGTCGAGCCTAAAGGCTGATTTAAGGCTGATTTAAACAGTGTTCCATATTAAAAGCAACGACACACGATAGAAGGAATATTTTCCATATTAAAAGGAGTTTTTGTTCTAACCAACACCTGAAATATAAATTTTAGAAACAGCTTCTATTTCTCACAGGTGAACAGAAAACTATCACCTCAGGTACACCTCATGTGCTTTATTCAGTGTTAAATGCTAATAATGTGAGTTTGAATGCCATTTTACATGACATTTATTGCTATACTACTGAAAGCAGCAGCAGATAGTTCACCTCAGATCTTGAAAATTAAATAAACCGTTTGAAATGGAACTTTAGAACTGTGACTCTTCTAAAGCACTCTTTCTAAAGACTCTTGCAAACCAGTGGTTCTCAAAGTGGGAGTCGGGACACCCTGCGGGGTTGCGGGACAATGATAGTGGATCGCTTGGTGATTTCCAAAAGTCAAATACATTTTATTAAACTAGTACAATTGCCATATTTTACCCATAACCCACAGAAGATTAAAATAGCAGTTTATAGTTACATTAAAAAAGCAACAACATGCAAATTAAAAGCCATCAGCCTTTCAATTTGTTTTTTCATAGAATTGTGTGTTTACGTTAGATTAACTACAGAGCAATATAGCATCAGCTGCAGCAGATTGATTTTATAGCACCAGGTTAAAATTTCTGACACCTTTATGGCAATCAAATACATAAAAACTAAATACAGGACACTACTGAACATTGAGGATGGTCATGGTGGTGGTCTCCAAAATTAAAGAATAGACTTGTGCTGAAAACATTGTGCCCACCAGTCTCATTAGGTGAGGTTAATATTAAATTAAACAAATTAATAAATGACTATATAAATTATAGCCTATGCGTGTTAGACTTGCACTTTTTTGTGTTGTCAATATGCCCGTGTTTATATTGGCCTATTGTTGTGTGTTATAACCACCTCTGAGGAATGTGGGGGTCGCGAGTCACTGGCATTGTTATTTTGGGGGTCGAGGGCTGAAAAGTTTGAGAACTCCTGGTCTAAACCAACACATATCAGTGATTCAGCATGTGCATTTAATAATGTTAAAGAGGTTTGATTTGTATTTATTAGATTATAAACCTTACCATTTCGTTGGAGTGCACTATTCTGTGCTTCTGAATGGCTGTATTTAAATTTATTTCGTGTTTCGTCTGGTGCAAACAGCCAAATTGCTTATCACTGCCAATATCGTCACGTAGCGTGTTGTTAGGACTCGGGTTACAATGTAACCTGCTCACCTAATGTTAACCTTCGTAATATTTCTATTATTTTCTAATTAATAACCATCTCATGTGGAACTCTGAATCTGCGTCTCATTTCGGAGTCTGCTACTGTCCACCGGAGGTCGCATTTCGGTCGCGGACGCATACTTTGAGAGCCTTCATGACTGAATGAATGAAATAAGCTGTTTTCCACAAAGGCAACCCGGGTGCTGAAATATAATTGGCTAAACTGGCACTGGGCGGGTTAAAGGAACCAAAACAAAGACAGACTTTCTGGCACATAAGGCACATCTTCAAAGCAGAATATCTGACTTCAGCATTGTTTTTCAGATAAACAAGTATGTTCACTTGGCATGTTTCTTAAATATCTGCAAACATATTATTGTATGGAGCGGCGTGGAAGGGCATCCGCTGCGTAAAACATATGCTGGATAAGTTGGTTGGTTCATTCCGCTGTGGCAACCCCAGATTAATAAAGTAAATAAGCCAAAAAGAAAATGAATGAATGAATGAATGAATGAATATTATGGTATTTTTATGCTTTAGAAGAGTCAAAAACTTACATACAGCACCTTTAAATTGAGCTGAAACAACACACTTCTTGAGATTTTTTTGGGACAACTTAATTGTTTTATGTTCAATTCACTTAAATGTGTAAAAACCAATAAGCTAAGTTAATTCCTTCATGCTGTACCAACATAAATCGATTGTGTAGAACTCTGCATTTTTACAGTGTCCTTTTTGAAAACAAACGAAGATATTTTTAAGAAAGCTACAAACCTGTAACCACTGACTTCCAGAGTGTTTCTTTTTCCTAATATGCAATGGTTACAGGTTTTCAGCTTTCTTCAAAACATCATATTTTGTGTTGAACAGAAGGAAGAAACTCATTTTTAAATGTGAACTATCCCACTTCTTCCAGTTCGCAGTTATATCAGCTAAACAGCTACACGGCATGAAACGAAGCATGATTTCTGAATCATTTCCCCCCCACAATGGGTCATGGTTTTCAGGGGGGCACTGAAAAAAATCGAATGTCTTAGTCACTAGCGTCCTCAGGACTGAGGATTAAATGTTTGGGCACAGATAAATCCCTCCCTCTTGATTGCTGGCGGTCGGCCGTCGGAATCCAACAGAGCATCTTAAATGGATTATTGATCTGATGACCTTTCTTTAGTTTAAGGTTTTCACTTGTTTGCTTGGGTAATGTTGACTTAACTCACATTATAGACAGTGCGATTGATCAAACATTAGCTTACGACATAAGACCGTTAATAACCTGGCTTTTTGTCTAATTTGGATAGGTGATTGATGCAAACTCTCATGAAGCATAATTCATGGAAACACACGATGATAATGTGATTTTGATTGTTTTGTCGAGTTTGGAGAGGACCGTGTTGAACTGATCCTATTCTGCCAGTGAGATTCACTGCCAAATTGATTCATGAGATATTTTCAGAAGCACAATGAAACATTGTTGTTGACATCTGAAATTAGAGCACTAAATTAAATCAATATTTGTTTTTAGTGGTACAGAAAAAAAACTGAAATTTGGCTTAATTGGGTTTTCAATCATCTGTTGCTTGACAACACTGAGAATACAGAGACTAGAAAACTGAATAAACAAGATTTCATGTAGCAATTCATTAGTTTTGAATTAATTAATTAAATATTCTGTTCGGTGGCACGGTGGCTCAGTGGTTAGCAAGAAGGTCGCTGGTTCGAGTTCTAGTAGGCTCAGAAGGCTGTAATCATCCATCCACATGGTTAATCAGCTATAGATTGCATACGACTGCGGCCGGAAGTTAACGAGAATTATTTATATTATTTATAAAATTTCCCATTAATTGTATTTTATTAACGTCTACCCCTACCCCGACCCTAAACCCAACCGTCACAGTAATGTAAAAACAGATCTGGATCTGGAGTCTTCTCTATTAGTGTAGCTGATTAACCATGTGGATGGATGATTACAGCCTTCTGAGCCTCCTAGTAGGTGCAGAAAGCCCCTACTGGCCCATATCTATCAGCTGATATCCACTGATAACGCTCATTCAATCGAATGATAACATTCGAAGCGGGTGGATGAATTAAATATTCTCTTCATTTCTTCAACTTCAACAATAAATTCCCCAAGTTGTAACTCACTTTGTCAACAGCGTTAGTTAATGTCTGCTTAATGTCAAATGTATATTAAAATGTTGAATATTTTATATAAACTTGAGGATACCGAATTGTCACAACTATCAGAAAAAAATAAATAAATAAATAAATAATAATAATAATAATAATAATATTAATAATATATCTTCAGTTGTTTAATTGTTTGTTTGTTTGTTTGTTTAAAATGGTTAAAATTATTTTCCAAAAACAAAAAAATCTTAAGTCTGCACAAAATTGAAATGTTTAAGTATGTATAATATTTATTTTAACAGTTCAGTTCACCCAAGAATGAAAATTCTGTCATCATTTACTCACCTTTTACTTGTTTCAAACCTTTTACGAATGACTTTTAAACACAAAAGAAGATATTTTGAAAAATGTTTTAAACATGTAACCATAAATTTCCATAGTATTTATTTTTCCTACTACATGGAAGTCAATGCTTACAGGTTTACAACATTTCTCAAAATATGTTCCTCTAACAGGAGAAAGAAACTCATAAAACCCCCTTAAAAGAAGATTTCACAGCCTAATACACACTACTCCTCAATACTGTTAGAAGGGCTACTTTTACTCCTACATTACTAATATTTAGAACAGATACTTTTACTCTACCTGCACTAAATTTCTTTGGCAAGTAATTGTATTTGAGTCACCAGTACTCTTTCCACCACTGCAAAATGTGCTGCTTTTAATCTAGAAAGCTGTGAATCTGTTAATAATCACTGAGTCTCATTCACAGATGTGAACTTTTATTCTGTAACCTTTATTTTGTTCACTTTGTCTTATGTTCAATATATTTTTATTTTCATAACAGATTAATTTTTGCCTGGATTTTTAATTACAAAATATTGAATTCAATAACATTTTTTTATGTTGCTAATAATTGATAGATTTATGAGTACTATACTAAATCTAAAATGCATCATGAAAATGATTTGATCGAAGGTAATTTGGTAGCACTTTAGGTCACAATTCATGCTATTAACTACTGGTTTATTACCTGCCTATTATTAAGATGTTAACTGTTCATTAGTAGTTATAAAGTATGATCTTATTCTGCATCCCTAATCCTACCCGAAACCTAAATCCAACTACTATCTTGCTAATTATTAATAAACAGCTAATTAGTAGTTTATCAAGCTAGTTGTAATGATCACCAGCGACCTAGGGACTGTAGACCGCTGGTTAACTACACACACACTATCGAACTACAAGTCCCATCATGCACCTCGCACACAGCTGTTCCAGATTGCCATTGATTACACACACACACACACACAAATAGCTGGAGGATTGTCAAAGACTGATTATGAGGACTATATATTTCAGTTTGTGTTCCCCTCTCATTGTCTGTTGTTGTTTTTTTGTTGCTCATAAGATGCCTTTGTGTTTCCCGATTTGTCTTGCCTTGTTTTAGTTCTGTTTTGTTTTGTTATAGTTTTTCATAAAATATTTTCAATGCTGAGTTTGGATCCGCACTTTGTTTTTCTCTTCTGCACTACACAGCGGACCATGACACCAGTAGTGTTTGTTAACGTTTATTAATACCATAGATTGCAGCCTAAAGTGTTACTAATGATTTTAACATCACCCCAACTGACTTACTGTAAAATATGGAACATAACTGATGGATTCAATCCTCTCCGAAATATTGTCCTGTTGATGAACTTTGACTATTGACGCAACAAGCAGTTCCTCAGCTGGATCTGCTTGTAATTTAGCATTTGTGAATGTATTGACATTTGGTAAATGTCGATGGCGAGCGGGTTTTGGATGGACGTTCGCAATTTTTCCATGAGGAAGAGTTCCAGCACCGAGCCTCAGATCGCAAAAGGGAAAGTGTCGCATACAATTATCGTTTGCTAATTAAGGTTGTGTTTGCGCTTCAACTAAGAAAAGCTTCTTTCAAAAGGTTGGCTTCTCTAAATTGCTTTTTTTTTTTTCAAACTTGGAGAGCCAAAAGTTTCTTTCATGAACGCCAAGTCCAGCTCAATGATTACGACAAACAACAAAGAAAATTCGGATGACAAAATCAGCAGGATAGAATTGCCACATCAGAGGTGATCAAAACAGGCCTTTAGATTCTCTCAACTCATTCAACAATGTAGAAAAAAATAACAACAGTTTTTTGGGGATCTGAGATGCAATGTCTTCTGAAGTCGACTGAACACCTCACATCTGAGACAAAGGCTAAATTACTCTTAAATTACTCCTCCTTTTAGTACCTTTGTGATGTGGAGGAAATCACACATCCCTTTATCATAATCACCTTCTCTGAACTGCACTATGATTGAAAGTCTCTTGTCAGAGAGGCTGCCAGAAAACAAATAAAAAGTTATTGTAGCATAGATGTGTTTATCACAGCGTGACATTCACACAACAGCTCCATGGTGCCTTGATTGAAGTTTATATTGGCTGCTGAAAGAGAGTTTTTTTTGTGAGAGTGTAAGAGTAAATAAGTAAGAATGTGCGCAAATACAGAGAAAATATGTCTTTTTTTTGTGTATTAGTCCAATGTGAACTCATACTGCAGTTTTATTTTGGTGTTTGCACAGTTATAGGTTATGTGGAACACAAGGTACACTTAGTCGGCACTATAAATAATGTATGAATGTGACCAAAAGACTTCAGAATGAGAGGGAGAACAAATATTTCATGAGTTTGCTTCCGGATTGGTGCAAATTTACATATTTACTGTTTTAGATAAAAAACCTTATGCTTGTGTTAAATTGATGTACTAATGTTAATGGTAACACTTTACAATAACAGTAGATGTATAAATATAGTAGTAAAACACAGTTGACACAGAGAAAACACAGAGTTGATGAGTAAGAATGAGCTAATTATAATGTGCCCCTCCAAGTAAAGTCATGGCATAAAGATACATTAACAGTTCATGAGTTCATGCTGGTTACATTTAGCTAAAACTAAAGTGTTAATTAGTACATTATCTAACAAACATGTACTAACAAGCAATTATGATAGCCATTATTCACATATGAACTGATGTGACTCATTTTGTAGATGAAATTAGCTCATGATTAGCACATGCTTTGAGTCATCATTAGTTCATAATGAAGTAATGTTTAATTTACATATTAGTCCATCATTATTCATGTACTGTTATTGCAAAGAGTTAACATGTTAACTAACTAAATGTAATACAACTTTATAATTGGTATTCTCATTATAAAAAGATGCAGTGTCTAAATTTATAGCATCGCTTTTCTGGTTAAAATAAATCAAAGTTTTAATAATAGGGAACCTTTTATCATTCGTTTTAATAGTATTTGTTCTTCAGACATTCTTATTCAAGTACAAGTAGTAGCAGCTGTATATAAAGTGTCTGCTGGAAATAGGTCAAATTTAACTCTTTTACAAGGAGCCAATTTGGGACAATTTTTTTTTTTTATGAGAAATTTTTTTTTTTTTTGATATCTTTAATACAACATAGACTCATTCTGAAAACGTAGCCCTATATACATTTCTGAAGATCGCGAATTATGTAGCCAGAAGTACGTATGGCTCCATTTCGTCTTTAAAATGATTGCTACAGGGCGGTATGACGCCGTTCCTTTTCACGCTTACCAGCTGACCGCTTACCTCCATGTGAACGACTTTCCCATTGTTACCAGTTTGCCCAGTGGCTTGCCATGTACGTCGGGGGACTTGAGATGCATAGAGGATTTGACCACGACGACAGGGTTCGAGTCCGGCGAAGAACGGAAGTTGGTAAGACAAAAAACAAAAGCCAAAAAATAAAATAAACAAGTAAATAACAGGGTGAGAATGTGGTAAAATCTGAAAACGTGGTAAAAATCAGGCGGCCATGAGGCCTTTTCTTTTTCTGGATTGTTTTTTTAAAACTGTCGGTTGGGTTTAGGGAAGTGGGTGGGCGGGTCAATCAGTGCTTTTGAAAACACTATTGGTTGGGTTTAAGGAAGGAGGAGAGTGGGTCAGTCGATAGGTCAGTCAGTCGACAGCGGTCTCTGGTGGATTCACGCGAGAACAGCAGGCGCAAATGGCACTCGCAAGAGAAATCTGAGATCTGAAAAAGCGTACACAATGCCCTCTGGTGGATTCACGAAAACAAAAACTGGAAAAAAACGTAGCTCCTGGGACATATTTGGTTATCTCCAGAAATGTATATAGCAGTACGTTTTCAGAATGAGCCTGGGTTGCTTTAATACCTCTAGAGTCAATTTTGCACACTTTGGAAAAGTGACATTTTTAGTATTTAGCATTTATACAGGTACCTTCTATGTAATTATTTTTACTTTTTTTCCTTTATTTATGATTTCAACCTTTGTTTAAATCAACATTAATCTTTAAAAGAAAAAAAGAAAAGAAAATAAAGGGTGTGCAAAGTGACTAATTTTGCAACTGCTCAATTTAACAATTCACTTGTGGGGCCACACTAAAATCCCAAATATAATATACATTTATGGCTTTTTAAATAAGGATAGTTAAAGAAACTTTTGTTAAAAACTAAAATCAAAAGGGATGCATTATTGAGTTACAGGCAAAAAGAGGACATTTTATTCAGTTTTGGCTTATAAATGAGCCGGGGCACTGGTTAAGCTGACAATAAAGGACTCCATT
This sequence comes from Danio jaintianensis, assembly GCA_903798115.1. Lineage (NCBI taxonomy): Eukaryota > Metazoa > Chordata > Actinopteri > Cypriniformes > Danionidae > Danio > Danio jaintianensis. The sequence goes on along the minus strand of CAIGQV010019081.1, from coordinate 11,738,256 downwards.
ATATTTCTGAATGAACTGGAATAGAAACATAACATTCTAATTAGATTTAGATAAACAGCCTTATGTACAATGTGCTTGTGTTTGCATAAAGCAGTGAACCGTGACATAAAACCTGAGGTACGTACCGAGCCATATCCTGACACAAAAAGCCCATTATGCAGCTTCATACTGCAATCTGATATGATTTGTTTGCTTATCATAAACATAAAAACTTACACAAACACATTTACCATTTACTGTACATATAGTAATGAGTGCTTCCCAGTACTGGGTTGTGGCTGGAAGGGCATCCACTGCGTAAAACATAACCTGGAATAGTTGGTGGTTCATTCCTCTGTGGCGACCCCTGATAGATAAGAGACTAAGCCAAAGGAAAATGAATGAATGAATGTACATATAGTGCATAATGAATCAGAAGTCTCACATAAAAAAGGTTTCAGCCCAGCGCAGGTATCATTTTCACGTTTTGTGCCACATTGTTTAAATAGCAAAGGAATTTACACCCTCTTATGTGTCCATGGGTGTGCTGGTCTGAAAAGGCGGTGTGTTAAGGCGCATTTTTGGCGCTTTTCTATGTTGAGGCAATTGAAATTGCGGCATTGACTAACAAAAAGCTGCTCTAAAGTCAATGGTGCAGGGTTTTTATTTGTTATTTTAAGAGTGCATTAGTGTTATACACCTATTCGGGTCCAAAACTCGCATACATACTGCTTAATACACACAGAGGGATGTACAGCAGTAAACAAATATATTTAAATATGAAAAATGAAAGAGTTTTGCAGCCAGTTTATTCATAGTTTTGTTTAGATTTGTCAGGTTTTAGAGACATATGCATCACTATAGGGGCATAGGAATGGGAAATGTGTTTGAATACAACTTGAACCGCACTTCGTTGTTATTGTTAATGTATTTATTTTCTGGAAATTAGAACTGAATTTAGAAATAGCTTAGAAATGAATCTTTGTGCTTAACAAATGAAATTCCAAAATTACAAATGTACGATGTTAACCTTGCGAAGATGGTCTTTAACAATAGTCTTTTAACAATGACATATTCAGTTTTTCCGCTTACAAAGGCTGCCATTTAAATAGTGTATGCGCCATTGCGTAACTTAACTGACTGTTAAAGGGAATGGGAGATGACACTTTGATTGGTTTATTGCATGTTATGCCCAAAACTATCTATGACTCATTCAGAGAATAAAGACAACCCTATTAGACCATGCGCCTGGTGCACAGACAGTTTTTTCCATCCTTAAAATAGCATAAAATAGCAAAAATGGATTGGGACACACCCGTAGTGCTTTTGCACCATCCACTTTAGACTTTTCATTTAGATCATTAAAATAGAGCCTTTAGTGGATATAGAGGTCCAAACAAAGGCAACTCAACACATCACATGCCTAACCTAACATGTCCATCTCCTCAAGTGCAGTGATATTTAACATCATTAAAATCATCATAACCAATAATAATATGAAGCCAGGCGTGCACCCGAAGCCCTTTGACTGGCTGAGTGCTCTTTACAGATACTCTCAAGGGTGTACCCACAAACACACACACACACACACACACACACACACACACACACACACACACACGTACTAGGCCACGTTTTCACCCCTCAGTGGTGGCAGATGAGGTCTGCCTGCCCACATGACTACTCTTCTCCAGCTGTCAGATCCTCACTCACTTACCCTGGCACTTCCACACCCGACGGGCACAGCCTGACGAGAGGAGACACGCAGGGTTACAGAGGGTCACAGATGCATGGAGCACAGCCAAGCATTCACAGACAGAGCGGGGATTTCAGTGAAGACAGAGAGAGGAAAAGACCGCTGTGAGGCCGCGGGGTGAGTCTGGAGTTCAGAAGTGCCCGTTGAACAGTTTAATAATGTCTTAATTGCGCTATGGCCTGATGTTATCGACTTATCGACGCAGAGGTGTGGCTGAGTTGGTGGACTGGACAGCATGAGCCCAGAACGTACGAGTTAAACCTGACAATGAGAATAACCTTTAGATGTGAACCCGCTCACCATAAGCATGTGTAGATGCTCAGACGAAGATATAAACATTGCAGAGTCGAATGCAAATGATGTGGGATGTGAACAAAATGAGCTAAACAACTCAATTCTTGATTTTTTGTTTTATAATAATAATAATAATTATTATTATTATTATTATTATTATTATTATTATTATTATTATTATTATTATTGGCGACGCGGTGGCGCAGTGGGTAGCACGTTCGCCTCACAGCAAGAAGGTCGCTGGTTCGAGCCTCGGCTGGGTCAGTTGGCATTTCTGTGTGGAGTTTGCATGTTCTCCCCGTGTTCGCGTGGGTTTCCTCCGGG
>CAIGQV010019081.1:11724463-11735503 GCA_903798115.1 Danio jaintianensis | reverse complement strand
AACTTATCCAGCATATGTTTTACACAGCGGATGCCCTTCCAGCTGCAACCCATCACTGGGAAACATCCATACACACTCATTGACACACATACACTACGGACAATTTAGCCTACCCAATTCACCTATACCGCATGTCTTTGGACTTGTGGGGGAAACCGGAGCACCCGGAGGAAACCCACGCGAACACGGGGAGAACATGCAAACTCCACACAGAAACGCCCAGCCGAGGCTCGAACCAGCGACCTTCTTGCTGTGAGGCGAACGTGATACCCATGCAGCCCCCCTCTTAAGCAATATATATATATATTTATTTATTTATTTATTTTTTTTCATTGCCTACAGAACAAATCACTGTTATACAATGACTTGCCTTATTACCATAACTTTCCTAATTAACCTAGTTAAGCCTTTAAATGTCACTTTAAGCTGAATACTAGTATCTTGTATCATGTGCTGTCATCATGGCAAAGATAAAAGAAATCAGTTATTAGAAATGAGTTATTAAAACTATTATGTATATAAATGTGTTAAAGAGAAATTGGGGAAAAATATATACACTCTAATATATAATTCTGACTTCAACTGTAAGTCTAATTCGCATTTTTAAATGGAAACATAGCTATTGACACCAACTCAGTCTTATATTTAATCAACTGTAGACTCCAATGAGCTCAACTCAACAACGGCAACCCATTGTGTGTGACATCATGACACACAATTATGACTTTAAATTGTGTTTTTATCACTGCCAGCTCATGATTAGTCTAAAAATCAAAACAGAATTTGAATATTCCATGGCAGAACTCTTGAGTCCAGTGCACCAGCGGGCTGCAACAGGCCTGAAGCTGTGAATTGTCATTACTTAACAGTGGATGCTGCTTTACCTCTGTGGCTCTTGAGATATCAGTGTCTCTCTCTCTCCGCAGTGTGTTTTAGTCCTGCTGCTTTCAAGGTTCAGTGACTGTAGGGGCCCTAAATGTGAATGATGTGTGGAGGAGCCTTTCACAGCGGTGTTAAAACTCCTGCTTGAGAGGCCAGTGACGCACAGAGACAGACACTCTTAATACTGCATGTGATCGCACAAACGCATCAAAAAAAGAAATAGATGCACTCCTCCAGTCAGTTGTTCTTGGCCTTGAGGCAGAAGCTTGGTATGAGTCATCATTGCCCTCCTGTGGCCAGAACTGATACGATATCAACTCATTTATGCAAACTTCAGATCCTCAGAGGTGATATGTGAGATTTTTCTGTTTATTTTCAGTGAACTGCCACAAAACGTAAAGGTCCCATGAAATTAAAATAAAGTTTTTTACTTGTTAGTATCAATATTGTTCGTTTTTAGCGTATCTATAAGCTAGTGTGCTCTAAAACTGATAAAATCCACGTTTAGAACATATAAAACTGATATAAACATGTAAAGCTTATAGTTTGGCACTTCTGCCTAAATGGATCAATGGTTTCATTCACGTCACCTCATACTACAGTTTCTCATCAGATCTTCTGACCAATCAAATGCTCTCTAGTATCTGACATGCCCCGCCCCCTTCAAGAGGCTTCTCATTTGCTTTTCATTTGATGCGCTTGAGCTCAACCGCTCTCACTGGCAGAGCTGTGAGAAAAACAAAATGCTATTGGCTGTTTTTTTTTTTTAAAGGGGAGGAGCTACACTAGGGTCCCACCCTCTCTTTGTTTCTCGGTTGTCAAACATTGAATAAAAATACATATTTCAAAGCACTTCATGGGAACTTTAAAGACTACAGACACCTGCATCGCAAAATGCGGAGGTTTTTTCCCATACGGCGTGCGGTATCAAACTCCATTAAAACTACACTCTTCCAGCAGTTCATACTCACATACAATATCTCATTCGTCACGGGGGGCATGCATGAAATGTTCCTGAATGAAAGTGAAAGTGCCAAACTGCAGTCAAAGTCGACAAATTAAAAATGAAACACCCGAAATTACATGAAACTCCAAAGGAAATGTTGATAGCGCGGTGACGCAATGACGTTAATCGAATTATGTGCTATAACATGTAAAACGGGATCATGAAAGGAACATTCAAAAACCAACTCATGTAAACACCTTCATCATATTATTGTCTTATTCAGATTAAAGCAAATCATTTGATTACTGATGTCCATGTAAACGTAGTCAATGGTTACAGGCTTTCAGAATTATTCAAAATATCCTATTTTGTGTTCAACAGAATTAAAAAAACTTAGAAAAGTTTGCAGCCACTTGAGTGTGAGTAAATAGTGAGTAAATGTTGATTTTTGGGTGAACTATACCTTTAAAAGGCAGAGACTGACAGTTCACAGTGACATCATCTCTAGAGCTCCAGAAATAAACCAAAATAAAAAACAAATAAAATACAAATACATAATGGGTGCATCTCAATCAGCTTGCTTGTTCAGTAGTCAGTGCACTGATCAGTGCGTCAGCCATTTTAAGCTAAATCTTTCCAGTGCACAGAAACGTTCGTGCCTTAAAAGTCCCACAATGGACTGTGAAAATCAGCTCAGATCAATATGCTCTATGCTCCCTTAACAGAAATTCTGAAGCGAGAAATATGAATCACGTGACAAATCATCAAGAGACGTTCTTTCGAAAAATAATCCATTATTTATTTATTTATGTTTAACATGTCTAGACAGGTTAGGAAAAATCTAGCAAAAATGTAAATGTTACGATAAACTATAATGTATTTTTTTATTATTATTATTATTATTCATTTATTTTCTTTTCGGCTTAGTCCCTTTATTAATCTGGGGTCGCCACAGCGGAATGAACCGCCAACTTATCCAGCAAATGTTTTACGCAGCGGATGCCCTTCCAGCTGCAACCCATCACTGGGAAACATCCATACACACTCATTGACACATACACTATGGACAATTTAGCCTACCCAATTCACCTATAGCGCATGTCTTTGGACTTGTGGGGGAAACCGGAGCACCCGGAGGAAACTCACGCGAACACGGGAAGAACATGCAAACTCCACACAGAAACGCCAACTGACCCAGATGAACTACCGACCTTCTTGCTGTGAGGCGAACGTGCTACCCACTGCGCCACCGTGCAGCCCTATTATTATTATAAAAAGTAAAATTAATATATGAAAATTGTTAGTTCTGCTGTTGTTTATAAACTCCAGTTTTGATGATTTATAATGATGAGCTCTCATGTCCATATGACGGAATAGTTGGCGGTTCATTCCGCTGTGGCGACCCCTGATAAATAAGGTACTAAGCCGAAGGAAAATTTATGAATGAATCAATGATTTGAGTCCCGGCTGTGTCAGTTGGCATTTCTGTGTGGAGTTTGCATGTTCTCGCCGTGTTGGTGTGGGTTTCCTCCCGGTGCTCCGGTTTCCCCCACAGTCCAAACACATGCGCTATAGGTGAAGTGAATAAACTAAATTGGCCGTAGTGTATGAGTGTGTATGGACGTTTCCCAGTACTGGGTTGCAGCTGGAAGAGCATCCTCTGTGTAAAACATATGCTGGATAATATGCTGGATATGCTGGCGGTTCATTCCACTGTGGTGACCCCTGATTAATAAAGGGACTAAGCCAAGGAAAATGAATGAACGAATGGAGTTCTCATGTCACACTCAGTGTGTCCTAATGTGTAGTGAACACGCTCAATACTGTCCTTACCAGTGCCCGAATTAGTCTACATGATTTTAGGAGCTAGGGTGCTGATTGAGACGGACCCTATGAAAGTAGTCAACACAATTGCTCTATGTCAGGAAGAGTCTGAACTCTAAATCATTATCCGCTGATAATTTCCCCCTCCGTTGAACCATTTGACTCAATAACTCACTAAGTCACTGAGTCGAACTGAAGAACTGGATTAGTAAACAAATCGTTCTTTTGAGACGATTCTGTTTAATGGATCCATTTCAGAGTTCAACACAAGGATAGACCTTGAACTTGAACCTTTAACTTGTATCCGCCGTTAAGCGTTTCAAAACAGTTCAGTAGATTCATAAATCAAGGGAAAGAAAATGTTTGGATATCTCACTGCACAATATCGTTTCAATTATCGGGAAGTGGAAGCCGCATCAAACCAGCCAGATTGACTAGACAAGGTCATCCCTCAAAACTCCCAGTGAGCACAAACAAGGAGACTTGAGAGAGAAGCCACATGGGAGGGTGACACAAATGAGGCCATTACTCTGAAAGAAAGAACTAAGAAAACACGTCTGGAGTTTTCCGAAAATGCTTGGAAGTCAATCGCGGGAGAAGATATTTGTGGTCATTTGAGACCGAAATGGAGCTTTTGAGCTAAATTTCAAAGTGATGTGCGAGGAACAAATCTCAAATCGTACCAATAATGAAGTTTTGCTGCAGGGAGGCATTGAAGCACCACGCTGAGGAGCTGCTTTTCATCAGCGGGGACTGATGGTGTTCTTAAAATAAAAAAGGAAGCCTACAAGAATACAAAATACAAGGAAATTGCCTGCTGCAAGACAACCTTTTTTTTAGCCTGCCAAAAGCTGAAGCTTGAGCGAATTTTATCAGTATACACACCATTGCACATGGCAGAGTAAAGAAACTGGCAAAGTAATGAAAGGTTGAGCAATGGGTGTAAAAACCCAATATCCCATTCCTTTTGTCTAACGAAATGGACAACTTCTCATTTTTATGTCCACACAGTCGGTGGTCAGGATCGCCAACCATATTTGCTTACAAATTTGACTCTTGGATTGTTTTGTTCATATGTACTCTCAAAGTCCACTTTGTTTATGTCAGATTCACTACAGAATGAAGATTTCACTTAATTTCTGCCAAACTGTGTGCGCACATGTTGGTTTATTATGAAACAGTATTCTTCTGCAGTATATTAAGTCATAAAAATCCAGAAAAACTGCAGCCAAATGTAAAAAGCAAGCAAAGGTGTTCAAACTATAGTTCCAAAATAGTGCTAATGTAAAGACAACCAGGCTGAATACATAAAAGATGACAGAGAATTATTAATTCCAGTATAAGTTTAGCTTTAAAACACAAGCTCTATTCTGTGTGAAATACAGCCTGAACTCAATGTCAAAACATTTGGTAAAAACCCAAACATTCCAAACATACAAATCAAATACAAACCAATAACAACGGAATGACACAAAGAGAAGGTACTGAACTACTCAAATGTATTTAATACCTTGTATAAAAGACTGGTTTGGTTATGACAGCTTTACGACCAGTGTTGGGGAAAGTTACTTTTGAAAGTAATGCATTACAATATTGAGTTACTCCCCAAAAAAGTAACTGGTTGCGTTACTTAGTTACTTTATATGGAAAGTAATGTTACGTTACTTTTGAGTTACTTTTTCATACCTGCCTGAGGCTTGATCTCTTTCAGAACTTGCAGGGTATTCTTCATTTTCTTTTAAATAGAGGAGCTTTGCATTTAACGACACACTGTATAACCTACACCTTCATTTTCCCTTAAAAGAAAAAAACGAATTAAAAAAAAAAAATTAATGTAATGTTGCCTTCTGAGAACTTCCGAGCGCTATACATGCCGTATATACCGATTAATGAAAGGTTAAAGCAATGTGTTTGCTACTTTTGTATTTTTGTCTTATTAGTTCAGTAAAATCACTGTACATTGATACAATCCCCTTTTCTTCCATGTGTTCAAAATAATGAGAATACTTCCATCACAGAAATGTAAGGCTCTGCCATCTTGGTTTTTGTCTGCTCCTGCGGGGAGCTCACTCTCTCATTGAGTGTGATTCAACGTGATTACACTAATTTTAATTCGGCAAACTATTCTTTTAAAATCGAATTAATTAATCTAAAAAATTATTTTAAAAAAAGTAACTCAAATATTATTACTTAATTTTTTGCGTTACTTTACTCGTTACTTAGAAAAGTAATATTATTACATAACTCGCATCACTTGTAAAACGTTACCCCAACACTGTTTATGGCACCTCTTATATGTGTCGGTAAGTGAGAGCCACTTATAAGCCACTATAAGGCACTTTCCAAAACCCTTTCATTCAATGTTCCTCACTGGTGGAATGATCTTTCCATTCCCATATGGACAGCTGATTCACTAGTATCATTCAAACGACAGCTAAAAACCCATCTCTAATCACCTGAACCCCTGTGAACTCTCTCTTTTCTCCCCACCACCACACCACACAACAACTTCAAAACATTATGTGATTCTTAGTGTGCCTCACACAAGTGAGTGGGTTTGACAAACCACCTGTAGAAATCACAGTCCATCTCTCTGACACTTTAACTGAAACTTGCACCAGTTTATACACATTTCACACCAGATACTTTCTTACAATCATGCCACATCTCTAAAAAACAACACTGCATTTATGAAGTGTGCTTCACGCAGGTTAGTGGGCTTGACAAACCTGTAGAAACACCTATGAAAAATAACTAAATGACTAAATGTAAATGTATCTTCATCATCTGGTAATGTAGGTGTTAAACTGAAGCAGCTGATATTAACTTACACTAACATCAGATTTCAGCTGCTGTCTGGGCCTTCCATGCCTTTTAACACCTCACTGTCTTCATGTGTTCAATACTTTTTCCCTACGTCATTTCACTGTATTGCACATAACTTAATTTCTAAACTAATTAGATTTGTATTCTTTGTATATACGGGTTACTTTGGTTGTTACAGAGATCTGGTGAACATTTCAAGTTTTCTGAGTAAAATGGTGACGTGTTCAATACTTATACTCACATGATAATATTGACACCGTCATTTACCTTGAAAAAGGTTTTCTGATAACCAGCCTTCAGTTTACCATATAAAGCAAATGATGACAAACATAAACAAGGCCGATGGTGTATGTGCTTAATCACGATTTAAAGTTTTAATAGACAGCTCTGTTTCTAAAGTAGACTCACATCTTCATTTACATTTTCTAAAAGGATTTTATTGTGCTGCATTGAGGCAGTAACCCAGCCAACCTCGACACAAGGTCTGCCAAGTTTGAAGTCGGGGAATAAAAGTCTGCTTTCCATCTGCGTTGCCCCTATCTGAACTATATTTGCCATTTTGACCTTTGGTGAAATGGATTTGTCAGCCTGACCTGAAATCTCATCAATAGCGCGGCACGGACTAAAGCGGGGGCTGCTCACATTCCATCCGAGCGTCCATTTTCCCCTTTACAGAGCACAAAAGGTAAAAGTGCTGAAATCTAAACTGGAGTTGAGTCAATACGCTGTAATATCACGAGTTATTCCTCAACCTGCAAACTGAAGTGTAACAAATAAAAACTATTTTTGAGTGTTTTTTTTCTTTGGGGCTTGGGGGGGGCAATATTTACTTATTTGGAGGGAAAATAGTTTCAGGGGTAAATCCTGCAACACATTTATTTCATTCATTCATTTTCCTTCGGCTTATTTCCTTTATTCATCAGGGGTCGCCACATCGGAATGAACCGCCAACTTATCCAGCATATGTTTTACACAGCAGATGCCCTTCCAGCTGCAACCCAGTACTTGGAAACATCCATACACACTCATTCACACACATACACTACGGCCAATTTAGTTTATTCAATTCACCTATAGCGCATGTGTTTGGACTGTGGGGGAAACCGGAGCACCCGGAGGAAACCCACGCCAACACGGGGAGAACATGCAAACTCCACACAGAAATACCAACTGACCCATTTGGGACTCGAACCAGCGACCTTCTTGCTGTGTGGTGACAGTGCTAACCACTGAACCACCGTGTCGCCCTACACTTTTATTTTTTTTTTTTTTTTTCAGTGTAAGAAATTAATCTCTGAATAAATATTCCTGAGCACATCTTTAAAGGAGTTCACCATTCAGCTTTCTATAAAGAGTTGCTTACTCCCAAATAACAAACACGCACAGAATCAGGTGTTATTGTACTTTTTGTACAATGACAAAATGCAGTTTTCTTGGAAGAAAATCCAATATCTCACAAGAGACACTATCAAAGTCTCACCTGGTGGCACATTCAGTCCACAATGAACTGAGGCCAATACTAAAGGTGAGGAGAGAGCTGCAAAAAATTCAATACAGCAAAAGAACTCTCTGATCTCCTGAGAGAAAGCGAATGAGAAGAAAGCAAACGGGATTGAGTGAAAAGCGAGAGGGTCATATTGAGACGCTCCTCGTCTGTGTGTGCGCCTTTGCAGACTCTTTTTTTGAGGTTGATATTGTCCCTCAAACTGGCATCATGCGAACACTGCAGCCCGATGCATTAAAAGTACAGCTTATGTGAATCTATCTGATGCTTAATATGTGGGATTCTGGAACAATGACATTACATTGTGGGTGGAGCAACCCAACATAAAAGAAAAATATATTAATTATTATAAAGTTCAAAAACCAACAAAAATCATCATAAAGTCGCAGTCTAAACTGATTTAGGCATTTGAGAAACTACCCACTTAAAAATTGACTGACTAACATTTAATGCAATCCATTCAGTTTTTAGTCATTAGGTTCGTCTTAAATAAAATAAATCACAATAATGGTCAGTCATAATGAAGTGTAATGTGTGCATATACCATACAAAATATGAAGCTGATTGCTTAGTTCTAGTCACATGACTCACGGTGAACTCGCTACATTCTGAAAAGTTGAGATGTTTTCATCTAGGTGCATCAGGAATTTTTTTTTCCTCCAAAAAAACGTCATTGCGTCACCGCGCTATTAACATTTCCTTTGGAGTTTCATGTAATTTTGGGTGTTTCAATTTTAATTTGTCGACTTTGACTGCAGTTCGGCACTTTCACTTTCATTCAGGAACATTTCATGCATGCCCCCCGTGACGAACGAGATATTGGATGCGAGTATGAACTGCTGGAAGAGTGTAGTTTTAATGGAGTTTGATACCGCACGCCGTATGGGAAAAACCCTCCGCATTTCGCGATGCAGGTGTCTGTAGTCCTTCACTGACTTTGATTGCGGTGTTTACATGTCTGTACTGCACTTCAATAATTCAACTAAAATCGGCATACTCCACATGTCTTAATCCGATTTCTGTTTAGTTAGATTATGACTTTTGTGGGATTAAATTAATCAAAAACCGCAGTTTACATGGTAGACTCTTAATCAGAGTACTGTCTTAATCGTATTACAATCGGATTATTGGTGTCCATGTAAACGTACTCATTGAATGACTGTATTTTAATTAACTAATGTTAAGAAAGATGAATAAATACTGTAATAAATGTATTGTTCGTTGATTATTTGTGTACATTTACTAGAACTACCTACTGGAACCTTACTGTAAAGTGTTACCAATGCAACTTAAGTAGTGTGCAAAACTGCACAAAAAGTGGAATATACTGTTTAAACTTTATTAGAATTGTACATAAATCAGAAAACAAATGTACTGATCTAGATAACTTCCTGTTAAATCCATCAAACCAAACTTATTCTCATGGAGCGCATAAATCCAGCCAGTCAGACTAGAAGTGGCGATTTTGCCCTGTAATATGCATCAGCTGGTCAGTAAATGGACTGTGGGTGTCTGTAAATGTGCTGTTTCAGACTGTTAGCATAAATCAAGAGAAGAGTAATCATTTGTTTATATTTCCCACAAGTTTTCATGCCCACATGCAAGTTTCTCTTTAAAAAAATTAATGAAATCACAGCAGTTGTGTTTGACTTCTTTCAGAATCTGAGATGGATATATATTTTCTATCTTGCATGAGTCATGTCATTTGCCTGCAGAAAAAGTAATTTTTCTGACCTGTGTTTGGCATTTGTTGTGTATTCCTCCTGTCTCTCCTGCTGGGATGCTGTTGGAGTTGCGGTTTAGTGGTAAGAGTAGAGTCTGGCGAGTGGCGTTTTCTCATCCGACCTCCTGCTCCTAATCAGTTCTCAACTTCTCCTCATTATTTCTTTGTATAAAATACAAATAACAAAACAACCAAAGGTTAAAAGAAATTGTTGTCCTCAAGAAGGCAAATTCATTGCAGATTAATTCAATAATCAACACTGCAAAAAAAAAAAATTCAAATGAATAAAATAACAAAATTCTAATAATGAAAAATGAAGTCTGATTATAAGATCCAATGAAATAAGATGACAGCATAAAAAGAAAAAATATGCTATATTATATATAATACCAATATATATATATATATAATATATATACACACACACACACGTTTTGCTTGTTTTTTGACTGTAATGAGAATAAAAAGAAACATTTAACACAACTAACACATAAATAAATAAGATACCACATTATGTTCTTAAGGGAAATTTATTTTAATAAATATGTTGTAAGGTTGGCAGCGCTGCACAACATCAGTACAGATATACATATTTTTTTGTTGTAATTAAGATATATTAGATATGCTACCGTCAAAAGTGTCAGTAAGTATTGAACGAGCCTCTTGTGAAATACATGCAAATGATAAGAAAAGAAAAGGTAAACCGGAAAGGGCATATGAACTTTGTTGAAGCTTCTGGTTACGGAGAGCATAAAAAAATGTGTCATCTGGTTTTGGACAATTTTTATTTTGATTGATTGATTGGTTGCTGTATTTGTTATAACGAATTTATCTGTGCATGTGACTATTTATTAAAGTAATGTGCCTCTTTTTTTTTTAAATCAAAAATAACTTCCACTCCTTTTTCTGCAACATATTTTCTCTAGCAGGACGTTTTCAATCACACGAGACCCACCAATAGCAAACCACAATCATCCAAACAACTCCCTATGGACAACACAAAGTCCAACCCTATTGTCAATGTCACAGACTACACCTCCCACAATCATTTGCTCTCATTACACATGCACACCTGAGACTCATGGTCCAGACTTGTTATACTCTCACCTGATTACTAACTAACATGCAGTATAAGCTCCACCTTTACCAAGCGTTTCCTTGTACTGTGTTTTTACCTTGTTTGATTATGATCCTGGACTGTTTCTATATTTTATGATTGTTTCCTCCTTTTTGGACCATTTGGTTATATGTTTTACCCTTTTGCGGATTACCTTGGACATTATTTTTGCTCCTGGTTTGACCCCTGCCTTATCACCATTCTGTTTTTTTTTTTTT
>CAIGQV010019081.1:11704213-11720761 GCA_903798115.1 Danio jaintianensis | reverse complement strand
TGGTTGGTTGGTTTAGTTGGCTTGTTGGCTGGTTGGTTGGTTGGTTGTTTTGTTGGCTTGTTGGTTGGTTTTGTTGGCTTGTTGGTTGGTTAGTTGGTTTTGTTGGCTTGTTGGTTGGTTTTGTTGACTTGTTGGCTGGTTGGTTGGTTGATTGGTTGGTTGGTTGGATGGTCGCTGTATAAGTTGCTGTAGAAAAAGGTTTATAATTCACATTATATAATGTTGTCTTTGTAAGTTTGTTGTTGTTTGCTTTTTTTCTTCTTTTTTTTTTAGAGAGTTGTTGATTTTCTCATCCAATATTTTTCCCTTTCTCAGTGTCATCTGAGAAAATGCCATTCGGACAGGGCTTGTTTCTCATTCTGTTTGAGACAAAGTGAGTTTGCCCATGTCTCAACCTGAAGTTTGAACTTCTGCCTCCAGAGCCGAGCACATCTTTTCAGTCCGTTGTGACCTAGTTCACCTTTTTTTCAATTTCAGCCAAAAATAAAAACCACAGAAGAAGACTTGGAAAGATGAAAAACGTATTGGCTGCTCGGAATCCTTGAAGGACATTTATTGTGACCCTATAAAAGCTGCACTGTCTTCTTCAGCATACAGTCTGTTTGCCATGAATAAATGTTAGTATGACTTACTGCGCTATCAGTGCTGGAATCTACTGCGGTTGCATTGTGAAAAAGTTGACCTTTTTTTGTATAAAGCTCCACACTATTTGATCAGGATCTTGAAGTGGCACTGCCTCGTTCCTTTGTATCCATGACTATGAAGTGGTACTTTGACCTGCTGTGGCAAATCAGGCTTCCACCCCTTACTATTTGCCCCGGGAGGGTGATTGGAATAATTGGCATGTTGATGAGCACACTACCGTTAAGTACCCTCCAAATGAGATTGCACAAAACACACTAGATCACCAGCACACACACATAAATAAAGCTCCAGTACAGCCAAAAAGACATTTACATTCGGACCATCTCAACTGCATGTGGAACTGGCATCATTAAAACTCTAACAAATGTGTGCAAATGTGTTAGAACTATAACAAGCATTATGAGAAAATGGATTGACGAGGGAAGACATTGTGAGAAAAGGGATTGACGAGCATTGAATTTGGAGGTGATCATCCCTATGCCCTAATCCTTTTGAAGCTGTCACTCTAAAGGGTAAACCCTTCAAAAAGGTTAGTGGATAATGAAGGAAAGCCTTATATTTATGTTGCAGTTCTTATGATAAACCACTAGATTATTTCATTTGACAGACACTTTACCACTTCTCCTTTAAGAGGACACAGAGGAACATAAAAACCTACTGATAGATAGCGTTTCGGAAGTGTTATTGCAGAGCAACACAAACAGCATGCAGAAGTATAAATGCACAGCTACGAGCAGGGCATTTAGTTGCTTCAAGTTGCTCAGAAAAGTGACCAATATACACACTCATTAAAGCTGAACAATCCAGAGGTTCCTCTATACACAGGGATGAGCCCCTTCGAATGGAATGCACTGTTAGTATTCATTTCAACAACAACAACAACAACAAAAACTGCAGTTAATCATGTAAACGAGTACATTTTTGCAATCTTTAGAGCCTGCATAATTTTACGCTACAATAATCTATGCAAATTTGACCCATTTAGTAAATTGGCTTTATAGTAGTTAAACTGAATTAGAAGCATATTGCAATCAACGTTCGACACTGATGTGAACTGGAGATGAAACATCAACGTCATCCAAACTGTCTCTCTGGCCACGGGCATGTCTTGTAAAGCCGTCTGTCAAAGCGAAACGCTTGAAAGACCTCTCGCTCAATCTGCATCACCCTGTGTGCTTGTCTCTGCTCTGTAAGATTTACTGACCACATATCCCATGATATCCAGTGACCCAAAACAGCATCACGCAAGCCTGTGCTCAATTTCCTCCAACGCTGTCAATCCACACGCACTTTAGCGCAGCGTGTGGACTCTAAAGTCAGCCAGTCACTGAAACTCCTCCTCATCTCACAAAGTGTTTGGCAGGAGATGACAAGGGTCTTTTGTGAGCACGTTTCAAGTCATATTTGATGACTTGAGAATCTGTTTTTTAAAGGATGTGTTTTTTTTTATCAACTGTGTTCTTGTCTCAGCTTCTTTTGACTACTACATAATACTTTTCTAACAACTAATTTCTGGTAATAAAAGGGTAATAAACTGGCTACCAAAGTGGTGTATATATTGAAACCCACGCCAACACGGGGAGAACATGCAAACTCCACACAGAAATGCCAACTGGCCCAGCCGAGACTCAAACCAGTGACCTTCTTGCTGTAAGGCAACAGTGCTAACCACCGTGTAAGCCGTTTTAGTTAATAATAACCCTTAATCACATGACCAAGTACGTATTCAGTCATCTTAAATAAAGCTAAGCAGTATATTTTCAGTTGTTGTTGTTTTTAAATATACAATTAATAAATACAATTGCAATGAACTTAAATATACATGTTATAAGTCAATGCTTAGGAATACAGCTCATTGCTAGCTCCATACTATTTTGTTTCAGCTAAATAGAATATTAAGAAATATATAAACACAAGGGGCGACGCAGTGGGTAGCACGTTCGCCTCACAGCAAGAAGGTCGCTGGTTCGAGCCTCGGCTGGGTCAGTTGGCATTTCTGTGTGGAGTTTGCATGTTCTCCCTGTGTTCGCGTGGGTTTCCTCCGGGTGCTCCGGTTTCCCCCACAAGTCCAAAGACATGCAGTATAGGTGAATTGGGTAAGCTAAAATTGTCCGTAGTGTATGTGTGTATGAATGTTTCCCAGTGATGGGTTGCAGCTGGAAGGGCATCCGCTGCGTAAAACATATGCTGGATAAGTTGGCGGTTCATCCCGCTGTGGCGACCCCAGATTAATAAAGGGACTAAGCCGAAAAGAAAATGAATGAATGAATGAATATAAACACAATTGTATAACCCTTAAAGAGATAGTTCACAAACGTAAAATTCTGTCATCATTTACTCATCCCCCACTTGTTCCAAACCTAACTAAAACTATTATTATTATTTATTATTATTATTTTGGGCGACACGGTGGCTCAGTGGTTAGCACTGTCGCCTCACAGCAAGAAGGTCACTGGTTCAAGTCCCGGCTGGGTCAGTTGGCACTTCTGTGTGGAGTTCGCATGTTCTCCCCATGTTGGTGTGGCTTTCCTCCGGGTGCTCCGGTTTCCCCCACAGTCCAAACACATGCGCTATAGGTGAATTGAATAAACTAAATTGGCTGCAGTGTGTGTGTGAATGAGCGTGTATGGGTGTTTCCCAGTACTGGGTTGCGGCTGGAAGGGCATCCACTGTGTAAAACATATGCTGGATAAGATGGCGGTTCATTCCACTGTGGCGACCCCTGATGAATAAAGGAACTAAGCCGAAAAGACAATTTATGAATTATTATTATTTTTAACCATTAACTTCCATAGCATTTGTTTTTCCTACTTTGGAAGTAAATGGTTACAGATTTCCAATATATTTAATATATCTTCTTTTGTATTGAACCGAGAAAAAAAAACAACAATAAATAATGAAATAATGTTAATAATGGCAACGCGGTGGCGCAGTGGGTAGCACGTTCGCCTCACAGCAAGAAGGTCGCTGGTTCGAGCCTCGGCTGGGTCAGTTGGCATTTCTGTGTGGAGTTTGCATGTTCTCCCCGTGTTCGCGTGGGTTTCCTCCGGGTGCTCCGGTTTCCCCCACAAGTCCAAAGACATGCGGTATAGGTGAATTGGGTAAGCTAAAATTGTCCGTAGTGTATGTGTGTGAATGAGTGTGTATGAATGTTGAATGAGTGATGGGTTGCAGCTGGAAGGGCATCCGCTGCGTAAAACATATGCTGGATAAGTTGGCGGTTCATCCCGCTGTGGCGACCCCAGATTAATAAAGGGACTAAGCCGAAAAGAAAATGAATGAATGAATGAATGTTAATAATTTCCCAGTGATGGGTTGCAGCTGGAAGTGCATCCGCTGCGTAAAACATATGCTGGATAAGTTGGTGCTTCATTCTGCTGTGGCGACCCCAGATTAATAAAGGGACTAAGCCGAAAAAAAAATGAATGATTGAATGAATGTTAATAATGCAAATGAATAAATAATGACAGAATTGTCCATTTAAGAACCTTGCGCTACACAAAAATCAGATAACGGATTAGCTCAAATTATACTAAGAATTATGATTAATCTCTTTTAAGACATTAAACAACAGACTAATATTTGAAATATATTAATACAGTAACTTCTCCACGCAAAAACAATCAAAATCATAATACTTGCACACATTGCATCTATAATTTGCTTTCTTTCCTTTCAAACAACCAAGACAGCGAAAAAAGCCATGAGATTAATCACAATTAGATATTTTATGTTTTGTTATGTCAAACAAAGCAAAATCTTTCCGAGGACCCTCAAAGCCTGGTAGGAAATGCTTCATTAAAAATAAATAAATAAATAAATTATGCCATTGTTTAATCACTTTCATGTAGCTTCTGTACCAATACTTTTTTGTTGTTTTACGTAATATAAAAAATAAGTCTTGATAATCATTTAATTGAAGTTATAAATGTTAAACTAATGAACTAATGAAACTTTCCAGATTTAACAGCCATGTAATACACATTAGAGGTTTGTTTTAAGGTGACAGAGAGGGAGATATTGACCGAGCGAAGTTCTTACTGAGAAAGCAATAATTAATGCATGTTCCCTTCGGAGCACACTTTATTAAGATGCTCACTGCCCCGCTGACATTTGTGTAGGAGTGTGTGTTCTTAAGACGAGTGCTGGCCATCATAAATAGAAACAGCCAGAGATCTGCGGTCACACGCGGGACAGAACAGTGTTTGCTTGAGAGAAAATGAGAGCACGTCTCTTTAGACCTCTGCCTGAGGACCATTCTGGTTTCACCGTCATTAATGTTTAGTATAAATATCAGAGCTGTGTTACAGAAATGATAAAGGACCTTATGTTTGACGTTTAGCGTGGGTGTACAGTTTGTTTTTTTCATATGCGGAATAATTTATAGGCTTATGTGGGTCTGGAATGCTTTATTCTTTCATTTAAAATCTAATAGAATGGACATCCACGCATGTTGATTAATCGGAAAAAAAGAACTGTTTTTGTTCTTACGAAACTATTTCTCTCATGTTTAGACTTCTTTTAAATAAAAAAAAAAGCAGCTGTCAAAGGAATGAAATGTCTTCTCATGAATAATAAATGCTCAAAAAGTCTATTAGTCCACTTCCGCGCATGAAACGCTTTCAAAATCGTCAGCGAGCGTCTAAGTTCTGTCAGAATTGAAAGATGCTAGTTTTCAGTTCAGACCAAACATAGTCTTCGCTTTTCCCTCATTTCAGATCTGCTGGTTTTATAAATAATTCCGAACTTTACACATGTGGCATAATTTGAGATATACTGAGTAAAGGCAGACTATTTCCGATTTGATAAGAAGAGATCTATTATTTGTTCTCTCATCTGACTGATATCTTATACATTTAAGCAAGTTAAATGCCTTTTAGCATAATTAAAAACATCAGGATTATTCAGGTCATGGTTCACAAATATTTATGGTGTGAAATCTTTAAAGAAGACCTATTGTGCCTTTTTTTTTTTTAAAGATTGGAACTGAGAGGTTTCAGCTCAAAATACCACACAATTATTATTTTATAACTCTTTGAAAACGCCTCCAGAAAACTAAAATAGAATAAATTATCAATGCATTAAAGTCGGCATGAAACAGAAGTTAAGACTGTCCTTTATTCCCATATCTTTACGTACATTCAATTAAAATGATCTTGAAATTAGAAAAAGATAAATGATTTTGTCTATTGGGAACTGATTGGATCGCTGGAATATAGGTGTTGCTGGAAAAAAATGAAGGAAGACTTACAAATAGATGAATTCAAAGAAGAAACAAGACACACCCACTGAAAGCCCCGCCCTAAAATAATTCCATGTGACCAGAAATGAAGAAAAGTTGTTTCGAGGGGGGAGGGAAGATTATGGTGTTTGATAAAAAATTTTGAGGACAAAATATTTTTTACAAAATAATAAAAGTGCACAGATACATCATTTATAACTATAAACGATAACTATAAGCGATGTAAATATAAATATAAGAAGCTCATTTTAATTACACTACGACTTTAATACACTTTACTTTTCAATGCAGAAGTAAACTCTTTTCTTTGAATGTACACAATAAAACCAGCCACAATAAAACCAGCCTGAAGGAAACATAAATATTTAACGTTTTGTCAGATTAGTGGCTAATTGGTACGAGTTCAGTCATACAAAAATGTACGATTTTAAAAAGGAGGCATGGCACCCAACCCCACTCCTAAACCCAACCGTCATTGGGGGATAAGCAAATCATACTAAATTGTACAAATGAGATCGTACGAATTCATACGAATTAGCCACTAAATCAAAAAGCTACGAATTGCTGTGAGATTGTGTTGATAAAACTGTTACAATGCAATAAAATCATGTATTAAGCAATATCAGTTTGTAATATTAAATTAACATACCTAACAAACTATTCTTAACAGCTAAAAATGAAGCGAATTACACCAGAAATTACATCACAAATTCAATTAAAATTTATGAGATCATCTTTTGACTCATGCAAAAATATGCATTATTTATATATCATTTTTATTGTGTTTATTTTGTTATTGCCACAGCCATATCACCCGGCAGCCCAAGACCAGTTACTAACTGAAGCTAAGCAGGGCTGAGCCTGGTCAGCACCTGGATGGGAGACCACATGGGAAAACTAGGTTGCTGTTGGAAGTGGTGTTACTGAGGTCAGCAGGGGGAGCTCAATCTGAGTCCTAATGCCCCAGTATAGTGAAGGGGACACTATACTGTCAGTGAGCTCCATCTTTCGGATGAGACACTAAACTGAGGTCCTGACTCTCTGTGGTCATTAAAAAAAATCTCATGTCACTTCTCATAAATGGTAGGGGTGTAACCCCGGTGTCCTGGCCAAATTCCCTCCATATCGGGCCTTAACCATCATGGCCTCCCAATTGGCTCTATCAATGTCTCTCCACTCTACCAATAGCTGGTGTGTGGCGACTGGCACCGTTGTCCTGTAGCTGTCGTCGCATCATCCAAGTGGATGCTACACACTGGTGGTGGTGTGGAGAGACCCCCCTCATGATTGTGAAGCGCTTTGGGTGTATGGCCAAACACGATAAATGCGCTGTGTAAATACACATTACATTACATTACATTACACTGAGAGGAAAGAGTGAAGCACATATTTACATATCCATCTAAATGTTGCTCTAAACCGTGTGGATGCATCTGGATGTTCATTATTAGTTTCAAGTAGTGTTTCCAAATACTTTTTTACTTTTAATCAAAAACTGAAAAAGAGCTTTGATATGTGGATATTGGCTTCGTCGCAGAAGCTAAATCCAATGCTGCTTTTTTTAAACTTGTCAAAAAAAATAACAAGGTATAGGTCCTTTTAGACATCCCATCATGCTTTAAAAGGTGCCCTATAGTAGGAAGCTCACCAGTTTTTGAGTTTACAGTTATTTCCCATCTGCATCCGCAAGATGGGATTTTCTCCACTCTATCTCGTCTCTGACATCTCCATTTTCAGAAAGTACATATTAGGTGATTTATTCTCTAGCATTATGAAAAGGTTCAATGCTTTCCACTTCAATCTCAGCCCAACCTTGATGAACCGACTGACTTTTTTCCTCTTATAGTTCATGAAGTGTGTTTGACTGTGCGACAGCTTCACACGCCGAACCCATCATCATGCTGATCACACCATGGAAAGAACACAGGCCTCATTTCTTGTGAGTAATGAATCAAGGGATATGCTGACAGAGTGACATGTGGCATCTAGAAGACTCTGGCTGAGAAACAACAAAGGGTGATTTAACCCCCATGGTAGAGCTGGTGCTACATATGTTAATGTAGAGGTCTGTTATACGGAGAAACCAAGGCTCATCCGCCAATGAGAATGTAGATTTGAAAAGTCATAAGCCGTCACCGTTCTGAACACCAGCCCACGGCGCTGATCCACATGCTGCCCTTTTGGAGGTGAGAGAACGAGTCGGTGTCTGCTGGGATATGAAACAGGATTTGAAAGTGTCTAGTTGGGTGTAAATACAGGCTTTGCTGTTCGTGTTCACACAATTTCATATCGGACATACATTCAATGACTGGCTAAGTCAAAAAGCAGTTGGGGCTGAGCCTGTCAGGATTGGGTTTAAGAAGAGGAAAGAAATAGTAGGCTTTCTTGGAGCACAATTCCAGCAACAAAAGCCATTCACACTGCCGTTTTTCCATTTGGAATTAAGAAGAATTTCCAGCGATATGATCACAAGTGGTCAGAGATTCATTACCGTTTCAATGAGGTATTTATATGAATTTAACATCACTTTCGCAGGACCGTTCAGTGTGACGCACAAGTACTACTGAATGAATGAACCCACGTTACGTGGTATACAAGCAAGAATTGATTGGCAACAATAGTTATTATTATCAAAGTTTTAGCTGCTCAATATAACCTTGATCTTTTCAATGGTTATACATTTAAGCGGTCTGAAAGATTAATTCATTTATGCATCATGACTCACTGCCCCATCACTACTCTTATTCTTATGATCTACTGAATGTTTATTTTAAATAGTGATTGAGATGTGTGCAGCTATTCAGCTAAATTGTCATTGAGGTTTTTTCATTAACATATGAATCAGACTATTATTTAAGCTTGCAATGAGCATTTACATTTTTTTTATTGTCTAATGTCATTGAACCATGAAATTTTAGTGAACACTAATCAAATTAATTACATTTAAAAAAAAATTTTTTTAGATTTCATGGTAACTAAGCGCAATATTTCTTGATCTCATGTTGATCTACAAGAACCACTGAGCTGTTTTTGAATTGGCTTGTTGAAACAAACTATTGAACCAGTTGTAGCAAAAACTCCTTGGTGGCTTTCTTGTAGCTCAAATGGTAGAGAATGGCACTAGTAGGGCCATAGCTATGGGTTCGATTCCCAGACAGAAAAGCAAGAACTGATGAAATGTGAGCCTGAACCTTTTGAACAAAAGCATCCACCAAATGCACAACCTGTAAAATATAGTAGATTCAAAGCAGATCTTGTTAAGATCAACAGAACTGGCAGCAGGAACGGAGGTGGAAATGCCATGTCCTGATATACCCCCTTCTGTGTGATAAGCCAATTTAAGGATAGATTTCCCTCTGGTTGCACAAGATGGAAAGCTTTGAGGGACAGACACAAAACTCTTGAGTACTCTGATATCCAATCCTACAACAAAGCAAAATTGAAAATCTAATATTTGCAAGATATTTCTTCGTGGAATGTGGGCCATTACAAGCATGTTTGATAGGCTTAAAGGTTTTAATACTTGGTATTTACTGACAGGGTTAAGAAAAAGAAAATCACTAGTTTTTGCGTGTCAATGTCCTGAGGGGGGAGTCACCCCCTTTTTTCCCTAGCTATAGCCCAGATTACGACAGATTTCATCATGTTCTTATCAACTGGCATTTTCCTTCTCTACTAACGTTTGAATCGAGTGCCCGGTGATAGCACCCCTGCCTCTCTTTCTCTCCATGCCAGTCACTCAGCGTCTGAACACATCTACCCCCTACCTCCATCATCTTCTGTCCTGAGCTCGTCTTGTGCTTTGTGGAGGGTGAAGAACTCTGAATGAGTCACCAGTGCCCTCTCTTGGACCACATAAATAATAGGTTGGTGAAAAGAAGTCAAGAGTAGAAGCAGTTGTGACTGCTGTTGCTACTAATTACCCTGCATGCCTCATTACGCTGCAGCATTTGAAGATGGAAAAAAACAACAACAAAACATGCAGTATGACGAAGACTGAAAAGGAGAAGGAGGGGCAGTCTGTGACAACAAGGACAAGGTTTACTAGGTACACATTTCCAGTAACAATTAGACCCCTTCTTGCCTTAAGACATTTCTTTAATTCTTCAGAGCATAGTTCATAAATCTTACAAAATCCCATTCTATTGGATTGAGTTCTGGAGACTGTGGAGGCCATTTGAGTATAGTGAACTCAATAGCTGGGTTTCCATCACCACATTTTGAAGTATTGCACAAGATACAAGTGAATGCCAATAAATTAATGAAAAAGGGTCAATGCAAATAAAAGGAGATGGAAATTGATTTGGTAAATAAACTCTGATGTAGCAAACATGTTAATAAATAGCAGTCTCCATTATGCTTGCCTTAGTTACTGTTGGTTGCTAGGTTGCCATTCTGCCATTCCAACAACTTGATTCACAACCTAATTCGCATTTGGGAATTTTGTTTCTTTGTTTGCGAATTTTAAAAAGATTTGCTTCATGTTAAGATAGAAACTTATTATCTTTTACTCTATTGTCGAGTTGTACCATTGAAACCAGTTGTCTGGCACCAACATCCACCTCATATTCAAAGTAACTAGATTAACCTTTCTTTTCTATTCAGACTATTCAGTTTGAACTTCATCAGATCATTTAATTTTTTACATGGCTAAATGCAATGAGATTGACACTATTATTGGGGTTTACACCACTGTGCACACTTGATGCACATTGAGGTGGGATCTGAGCAGACTTCTACCAATCACAGTGGCATAAAATCACAAAAGTTTGGACTCAGAGGAAGACTGCAAGAGTTTAGGGTGCAATCTGAAACAAAGCTTGAGTTTATTCTGTAAGACTACATGGTATTTTAATGTTATAAAGTTGCATTACGAATTTAAGAACCAAAGTTTATAATTTTCTCAAACTTAACCTCAGTTCTTGCAGTTGGAAAAAAAAAATCATGATCATGAATTTTTCACAAAGACAATTTGTAGTGCACGACTCACTGTATGTGCACGACTGGTGCACATGATTGCAAATAAAACAAATGTAACTCCATAATCTTTTTTTGTTAAAACATAACTTCTTTCTGCTTCTTTCTCATTTTGCAACAACATAATAAATCTGCAAATGAACCACCATTTTTTTATGAACCACTTAATTCCGGAAGTCTCATACTATACTAGTTCTCACTGTATAACCCATTGTACTGAAGAAGGGGTATCCAGATGATCACTGCTCCAGGATTGGCAAATATCCTTTCTATATCATAAATTGAATGTGTTTATGGGCCTAAATTATATGACAACTTTAGTTTCATCCCTCTTTAGAGTAAAACTGGAATGATATGAGCGTCATTGCTTTTTCTGTATGCCAAGATATTTGTTTCCTGAGGATATTCAGGCCTATTTAGAGGTCATGGATACCTCTCACGTTACTCATGCTACTTGAACAGCTGTCACCAGATGTGAATTATACTGTGTGAAAAAATTAATTCTTTAAAATTAAAAGAATAGTTAAAACCGTCGGTCCCCAACAGCATTTATAAAGAAGTCAGTAAAATGTGTTTCTTCACTATTTTCGTCATAGCAGTTTTGGTATCAAGCTTTGGCAGCCGTGTGAGAAGCCGGTGTGGTCTTAATCCGACACATTCAACAGCAGAACTCCCCATCATCTTCAACACCTTGCTCTCTTCTCTGTTGTGGATCCTTGATGCTTTCTTCACCTTTGTTGCCTGATCTCACAGTTATACTCCTGGCACCTTTTCCTTTGATAGAGTGCAAAACGATCCTTCACTTAGAGACCCTATTCCTCTGTGTGATACTGTGCCGTCTCATGCAGGCTTCAGTTTGGCTCAAAGCAGATGGCAGATTGTCATAATTATATCTCCGAGTCCGAAGCTCAGCGGAGTGAGAGCAGTCTGGAGTCTATCACCGAACGTCCCCTCCGAGCGGCATTAGACGTCTACAGCTGCTCCTGTCCTCTACACCATTCCTGCTTTAAAAGCTTATGGAGGCACCTTTGACTCTTGAAGGACTGTAGCAGAAATTGAAATCTATAAATGTGTGCATTTAGAGGCCCACGTACAATCCTCCATCCATATGGCTGAAATCCAGAGCGAGGGAGCCAAGGTGTGGGATGTGCACCACTTCACCGGAGAGCCTTAAATTACAGTATTATGGTCTTGGTGAGAGAGCGGGACTATAAAAGGAGGAGCACCTGCAGAATATCCTTGGTCGCCAAAGGCATCTTGAGGAACTGGCACAATACTGCAGGAAATAAAGCTAAAAAGCAAAGTTAAGCCATGTCAGGACCAAAAGTCATTCTAGCAGTGCTTTTGGAAGTTTATTAGCAGCATAATTTTCATTTCCTTTGAGGAACTTCATGTCCTCTGAAGGGTTTTCTTCTATTTTCTCCCTCTGGGTGACTCGTTTCACTGTCAAATAGCAGTCATGGGCTTCCAAAATGGAAACCAGAGCACCCGGAGGAAACCCACGCCAACACGGGGAGAACATGTAAACCCCACACAGAAATGCCAACTGGTCCAGCCGGGACTTGAACCAGTGATCTTCTTGCTGTGAGGAGACAGTGCTAACCACTGAACCACCGTGCCACCCTTTCTTGATTCAGCAAGCTGCAATCTGATTGGCTAGTTTTATGCAACCTCCAGGATTAGGATTTCTACTGGTCTGATTGCAAACAAAGTTATATCTAAAATACAATACATTGTAGTAGGATAAGAAAATGACTTAATTTGCCAAATTCTTCAAAATTTGTGACACAAGTTGTCGAATAGAGATAAAAGTCACAATTTCAAAGAAACTGTTAATTAGCAGATCATTTTAACATTGAACTTTACTCCCAAAACTAAAATTAAATGCAAGCACATATTTCTGTTCAACCTGGTATCTCCAACTACAGATCTGTAATGTTTTTTAGGCATTGATCCATGTAAATTGGGATTGTTTCTCTGTCTTGTACATCAAACCTTTCAAAAATGCAAATGAAAAATATTTATCTTTTAAAAATAGTGTTGTCATGTCAACGCACCCTATTTGTTTTACGTAGCATCTAATTATGACAGCCCCAACACCACAGTTGTACCCAGTACCCTGAAAACTTTAGAGGAAACTTTCTGGAGAAAGTTGAAGCTGAAAACTCATTCCCTCTAGATGGAAATACGGCAAAGCCTTGCCATTTGTGAAGAGCTGCCATGGAGAAGAGACAGCAAGACACATGCATAATCACACAGTCTGTGGGAAATGGCAGTTTGCCGTCAGTGATGGTGAGGAGACAGAGGGGACTTCCATCTGGGGTCTGAAATCGCTTTTATTCGTACATCCATTGACCAGTCAGCTAAGCCTGGTATGTGTTATTGTACAAAGAGAAGCCCATTTATACTTCTGAGTTCCACCTGTTCCTCTAGCAGCAGAATGAACCCCTTTTCAGTGAGAACATTCACATCAATATCACCTTGTCAAGTCACATAACCACTGAGGTTACAGTGCAGCAGAAACATTGACTCAACATTATCCCACTTATTGCACAGCTACTATAACCTACAAAAATTCCACACACATGAATGTAGAAAAAAATATAGATTATATACAAATATAAACATTTGGCCTAAATACAAGATGAACAACGCAGCAATATTAATAAATGTTATTATTACAAAAATAGCATATACCACATTTATATTATCACTGAACATGTTTAGCTACCATAAGTTGTCTTTCGTCCTCATCCTTGTGTCTTTTTGTGGAGACTTTTCATATTTTCATCACTCACCTTTCTTTGGTTTATTTCCTTCTTTATCAGGGGTTTCCACAGCAGAATGATACTACAACTACTCTGGCACATGTTTTATTACTGGTGATGCCCTTCCTGTTACATCCAAGACTGAGAGTGCACTACCTTATACATTCCTAGCTCTCTGAATCACCCAAATACACACACACATACACACACTACTGTACTTCTACATTAACCCGGATAAATTTGAAAACAATGTTTTAAAATAAAAATGCTCAGCGTCTACACTATCATTTTCAATTGTTTTCCAACATTAGTCATCCACAATATCTCGAGGAAAAACACAAAGTTTGTTTTTAAATGGACCAACAGTAAGGTGGAGTTGTTGCTACACAAGATTATAAAGGTGCAAAAACATGTAAGAATATAGACTAGGAGACATGTCAATGCAAAAGCTCTAAGTAAACATTCCATTTCCTTTGAAGCAAAGCAATCTTGACCATAACCAAATGGCAGTAATCTTTAACAATATTGTCCAAAACTCAAAATGGATAGCATCCAAATCAACTGCTGTACAATTTCTTAAGCTAATTTGGTCACATGACTAAAAATGCATCATCGTTTTCGAAAGCCTCTGTTTTCACAGTCCACACTGTGACATGAAGTTGACATTTTCAAAGTTATCCACTTCGGAGAGCGTTTTTAAAAAGATGTTTTTGTTGCCTTCAAATAGGTTGTCACGATACTGGAATTTGATACCAATCATGGTACTGAAGTTTTAAAAACGTCCATTTCCTGCGAACATTTAAGCGCTGTTGAGCACGTTCTTAAACAGCGCTGATTTGCCATTGTGTTCACGTGTTCACCGATGTTTACTGAGTGTAACCACAGATACAGGGGCACTGGAGCGTTTCAAAGTCACGTCGATCAGCTGGTTTGTCTATAAGCTGACATACGAGCGATCCACTGATGAATCGCGACTTCAAAACGCTCCAGTGTCGCTGTATCTGTGGTTACACGTAGTAAACAGCGGTGAGTTCGGTGAACCGATGACCTTCACGGCCAATCACAGTCATTTCTGTTGAGCACGTGAACACAATGGCGCTGTTTAAAAACGTGCTCCACAGCACTTAAATGTTCGCGGGAAATGGACGTTTTTAAAACTTCAGTACCGATTGGTATCAAATTCCAGTATCGTGACAACTCTACCTTAAAATGTCATCTTGGTGTGAACGGAGGGTCAAAATGGAGTGAAAAATATATGAAAATGAAAACATGGCCTCACACATTTATTCACTACAGCCAACTATGTAAAATTCAAATATACTGCTTTCTTTGGACTGTAAGAGGAAACTGGTGCACCCTGAGGAAGCCCATCCAGATACGGGAAGAGCATGCAAATTCCACACTGAAAGGAATCCTGGCTAAGCCGAAACTTGAACCTGGGACCTTCTTGCAGTGAGGCCACTGTACTATCCACCGAGCCACCATATTGCTTATTAAATAATACCTAATAAAACATGTATCTTTTATCATATGCTGCTATCTAAGCTAACTAAGGCAGACATTAATGGGGATTATGGTGTAGTTCAAACAACATATGTTACAACATGATTTTGTAGGAATCACAATCAGGCACTTAAGGCCCTGACAGACCAAGCCGACAATTCAGTCTAGTGAATGTCAATGCATGTGAATAAAAGCTAAAGCGATGAAAGAGTGCAAAGAACTCAAGATGATTGGACTAATTGTCTATCATATTATCTGAGCATTTCAATATGCAACTATATTCATAATGACATGACATGACTGCCTGGAATGAAGCAATTACATATTTAAAATGGTAAGCTTAGTGCTGCTTTGTTTATGGTTTGTATGCAGTCCAACTTTACATTCTTTCAAGTTCTGAATGATAAATACAGTAAATAGCGATACCTGCTGATACACACTGATGTTTCCTTTTTTGCACAGGTACAGACTATATCTGAGTAGTTATGTGCTTTTAAAGTTATGTGAGACAATGATCCCCATTCACAATCATTTATGAAAATAATGAAAAATGCTGTATTATGCAAGCCAAGCCAGTTTACAATGCCTCTTTATAGAAACACTATAGCAGTTTTGTACAATGCTCAATACCCCAACTTTCACTATGCAATTGTCAATTGCGTGCTTATATTGACTGAACACTTAATAGAGATGCATATGATGTCATATGCTTTGGCAAAATCTTGTCTTTGTAGTTTAGGTGTAGTTTAAAAAAAGACTTAGAAACTCAGACTGATCTAATTAATTAGCTATTAAAAAATGATGCCAATTGGTTTATTTTATGTCCTATCTTAACAGTAACTGGATAAAAATGCTACACAGACCTGCCTGGCATCCCATTAGCCAGTGATGTAAATGACCCCTAAAAGTACTAATTTAAATAACTTTAAGCCAATATATTTTAATTAATTAATTAAATAAATTATTTATAATAATGATTCCTTACATTTATATAGCGCTTTTCTGGACACTGAAAGCATTTTACACATTGGGGGGAATCTCCTCATCCACAACCAGTGTGCAGCATCCACCTGGATGATGCGACGGCAGCCATATTGCGCCAGACCACACACCACACACCAGCTGATTGGTGGAGAGGAGACAGAGTGATGAAGCCAATTATGATTATGGGGATGGTTAGGAGGCCAGTGGGCAAATTTGGCCAGGATGCTGGGGTTAAACCCCTACTCTTTTCAAATGACATCCTGGGATTTTTAATGACCACAGAGTCAGGACCTCGGTTTAACA
This sequence comes from Danio jaintianensis, assembly GCA_903798115.1. Classification (NCBI taxonomy): domain Eukaryota; kingdom Metazoa; phylum Chordata; class Actinopteri; order Cypriniformes; family Danionidae; genus Danio; species Danio jaintianensis. The sequence continues at coordinate 11,704,339 of CAIGQV010019081.1, read as the reverse complement.
TCTCATCCAAAAGACAGCGCTCACTGAGCAGTATAGAGTCCCCATCAATATCCTGGGGCGTTAGGACCCACACAGAACGCAGTTTGAGTGCCCCCTGCTGGTCTCACTAACACCACTTCCGGCAGC